>JANVCJ010068663.1:0-13018 GCA_026413505.1 Epizoanthus ramosus
CCCGCCCCCCCCCCCCGCCCCCCCCCCCCCGGGGGGGCCGCGCGGCGCCCGGGGGGGGGGGGGGGGGGGGGGGGGGCAATGGGTGGATGTATACTGTATGAAAATCACAATCTAATTTAGATCAGTTATTGATGAATTACTAACGTTGAACAAGGAAGGTGGAATCTGACTCATTGCTGAAGTAGATATCATCTCAATATGCGACGAGCTCAGTCCTTCAATCTCAGAACTGGTGAATCCCCCTACAACAAGACAGAAGCCACAGGTTAAAAAATAAATCCGAACACAAAAATGTAAAAACGAAAACAAACAACCTTTGTCAGCTAAAATCAGTGAATATGTGAATAGTTCGGTGAGTGAGATATCGCCAATACACTGTTGTTGTACCATATTGTACCATGTCGTATTACATAACACATGCTGTAGCGTAACACAGCTAAACAGTGTTATACTACAACAACTATATATCACATGATGCTAAATTATCACATATCGTAACACGATGCGAAGTATATATTTAGACTACCATTTTACACAAAAGAGTGTTACATATGACATCATACTATACCATACCATGAAGTACCATGTAATACCATACCCTACCATACCATGAAATACCATACAATATCATACCTTACCATACCATACCCTACCATACCATATACCATACCATACCAGAAAATAATCATACTATATACAATATTATATACCATACCATACCGTACCATACCGTACCATACTAAACCACCATACCATACCATGCTATACCATTCCAACCCAACCTACCATTCCACGCCATTTCTGTATCAGTCCAGTTTCTTCACTCATTCTCTACAACAACGCTCTTATAAACCACATCGTCCTTTTATTTGCTAGTTAATTCGTACCAATAGCTGCTCCCGCATCTCTCAGGTGAGCAGGGCTCCACGTGCTGACTGCACCGTTAGCGGCAACAGCTTCCTCCTTCAGTTTCTTCATCTGATCCTCTGACCAGCCCTTCAAGCTGCCAAGAGTTGCCGCAGCACTCCTAAGGTGACACAAGGAAGTAAGTTGTTAACGAACAATTTGCCTGGGACCAATTGACCATAACAAAAAAGATGGCGACTGGTACATTTACTATAATTCTTAGCGCACGAAAACCCTAAAAACACTAGTCATAAAAATGCACCGAAAAGTCCTAAAAACGTCAAACCTAGCGTTCACAATGTTTTTAGTACAGGGATGAATTTCGCAAAAATATATGGCTTTCCATGTGCCTATTTGTTGTGTTAAGTTCGCAAGGTATTGTGGTTAAATGTACAGCCGCCATCTTCCTTATTATTGTCAATTCTTACAAGTGTAATTTTTAAGTGTAGCTATAGACCTCTTTCGACTGGGGGTTTGTTGTCCCATTTCGGATCATGTGAGAATTCCCTCGAGAAGTGTTTCTTTATTATTCTAATGATGCATTGGAGGTATACGATTAAAACACAAAGCAAGATTTCTCAAGAGTATTGTCACATGATCTGAAATGGGACAAATTAGTCCACAGTTCGGGCAGTCATCCAGATTCAGTCAGAATCCACTGATCAGAGTCCATGCGTCCAGAGTGTCCAGGGTCCAGGACAGAACCGGAAGTTCACTAACCTGTTCTGCCTCGCTCTGGTGTTTCGAACCACGTGGCCTCTGAATACGCACTGCGCCGCGCTGCTTGAGCTGCATGCGAGCACGTTGAAACAGACAACATTGATCGGTGTGACCATTGTTGTTATATACTTTTGTGCTGTGATTGTGACCTGTTTTTGGCACAACTACCGCCGTATCTTAAATTATTTTAATTGTTCAAATAGCTGGAAGTGTAAATACAGTTTAATTCCAGAAGACAAGACTCTCAAGGTAAGAAAAACTATGTGTTACTTCTCTGTGACTGACCAGCGAACTTACTATGAGTACGACACCAGTCGGTCGGTGAAAGCTCGGAATGGTCAACAGTTTGGTTGAAGAAACTAACAAAGCTGAAGATGTATCGGGTTCTCAAATTCGGAACGAGAGTATATGCATGTTACGTAGATTTTATATTATATAACATTTCATGAAGTTGCGAAACTGTCTGGCAGATCTAAGGCTTTGGGTGCTGCCCGATCTCGCCAGCTGTGCAATATTTGAAGTGGTAAAAATCATTCATTCATTGCGTGTTCAATGTATTTATATTCTGCAGTGGCGTAAAGTCAGTCATGGCTGGTGGACGAGTATTCAGAGATGGAGATCGAGGTTGTATTCGTGCGTGTTGTGGGAATTTTTGCAGCCGATTGAGAAAAGATTTGCTGTTGATTCTTATAGTAATTGGCTGCATTATTGGTTTTGTGATCGGCGCGTTAATAAACGGTCCAGTTCACAACATCGTAGACCCAGAAGAGAAGAAAACGACTTTAATGCTTGTTGGATTTCCAGGCGAACTGTTCATGAACATGCTAAAGATGCTAATTCTGCCGTTAATTGTAGCAAGTCTGATTTGTGCCTTGGCATCGTTGGACTCCCATGCAACTGGTCGAGTTGGGCGTCGGGCCCTGATTTATTACATGACTACAACGCTAATCGCTGTTGTTCTTGGAATCGCTTTGGTTTCCACGATTAAGCCGGGCAGCCAGGGAGAGGCAAAGGGGAAAATGAAGGATCAGGAACCTTACAGAACACTTGACGCTTTCTTGGACCTCGTAAGGTAATGTCTGTTTGACTGCTTCATGTATGTACAAGTCAAGATTGAATTTGATGTGCCCCCGCCTTCTCGCTCCCCATTCATAATGTTCTCCTTTAATCTTCACTCCCTTGCCCCTTGGGGTTTGGATTGTGGCCAGGTAGAACTTGCACATACACCAACTTTGGAACAAATTTTCGATTTATTGGTTTATGTATCATGTAAGGTAGATCGAAGTTAATGAACTAATTCGATAGATAAAATCAAGACCCTTTGGAATTGTATATAGTCCATTTATATCAATACCTCGTGGATAGCGTGCCGCATTTCACAGACTATTAAAATTTCATTGTACATTTCACTTGAGAATCGAACAAAGGCGTTAAATAATTGATAAACTAATTTATAATGGTTTGTCTGTGTCCAGCCGCGTAAACTTAATAAAGAAACAGCATCTGACTTACCGGCCTTTGAAACGTAAACGCGAAACGTGGCAAAGGGGGTCAACGCGTTGCAAGTGCAATGGTTGTATTTTTATCAGCCATGTCATGGCAACACAATGTTCTCAATGATAATCTATATATGTATGTAATATTTACATGTGTTTTTACAAGATTTTATTAAGGAGTGTTGACACCTTCTTCAGTTTCAAGAGCTCAACATGTGCATGTTATTTTGATAATCAAGACCGCAAAATCCTTATCTGTTCTTAACTGCCGATTTTTCAAGTAAGTTTTAATCGTGATTCCTTGGCACTTTGGAAGACATTTAGTTTTCCAACAGCTTTGCAATTACCAGAAAGCAAACATGTTTAAAAATTCAGATGTTTGCTTTGAAATGCTAATTCAGATATAATCTCTTTTGATCATGTTATAAAGCATCTCCATATTTTCATGAATGAAAAGTATTATGTACAGAAGTGCCTTTTCAAAGGTCCTGGCCTTGCCCTTACATTGATATGAATTCATTTAAAAGCACACCTTTTCAAGGATGTGTTCGTTTGGACAGAGATCATTTAAGAGGAGGTTTTATGTTTGTGTTTTCATAACTATTACTAATCCACATGGATCTGTTTTCATTTAAAAAGGAAAAAAAAATGTTTTTGTATTTCATGTTCCATCTGGCATGTTCCCCCGGATAATTTTGAAATTTCTAAAGATCCTTGGAAGCACGTGATTTCTAGCCTTTTGATGGATACTTATAGATTGACTTGAAGTTGCTTTAAAATCATAGCTCCATTTTGTCAGTGTTAACTAGTTACAAATTGAAAAACAAACTTGACTAACATCGACCTGAACCCCCCTACCCCCCCACCTACCCATTTCATCTATCCAATCATCCAACCAACCACCCATACATCCATCAACCCATCCATTCATCCGCCCATCCATCCATCCATCCACCCATCCATCCATCCATCCATCCATCCATCCATCCATCCATCCATCCATCCATCCATTCATCCGCCCATCCATCCATCCATCCATCCATTCATCCGCCCATCCATCCATCCATCCAACTGTCCATTCATCCATCCATCCATTCATCCGTCCATCCGTCCAACTGTCCATTCATCCATCCATTCATCCGTCCATCCATCCATCCATCAATCCATCCATCCATCCATCCATCCATCCAACTGTCCATTCATCCATCCATCCATCCATCCATCCATCCATCCAACCGTCCATCCATCCATCCATCCATCCACCCGTCCATTCATCCATCCATTCATCCGTCCATCCATCCAACTGTCCATTTACCCACCCACCCATTCATCCATCCATCCATCCATCCGTCCATCCATCCAACTTTCCATCCATCCATCCATCTGTCTACTCGTACACAGATCGATCACCCACTCGTCCATTTGTTTATCTGAAGACTCAACGAGTTATCAGGAATATTTCCTTTAACACCAGTGTTTTCCATTCAGCACACGAGAACAATGCCCACTGCATAGCAGCAGCTGTCAACAGCGTGACTGGTGCTGTGTGTACAAACAATGGGGATAACCATGAGGAACGTCTGCGGGAGTTCCTTGCTGTAAGTTATACCACACTTCATTGGGTACAGAGCTTTGTTGGCTAAAATATTTATGGTGTAAAAGCTTATATAGGCAAGAATGAAGGTTAATTTAGTTAACAGATAGATTCCTTTTTCCGTGCGTCTATTCACTAATAGATTTTCAAATAACGCCAAAACACGGCGAGAGAACCAGAAGTAGAATATAATTATTTGTTTTATGCAATAAACGAAACAGTAATATAGAAACAAGCTTAAAAAAGAGTCAAGTTGAGAGCGACCTTTGAAGAAAGGGAAGTTGCCGTGTCATCATTTTGGTGTCTGTTGAAAAATAGATGACAGTTTTAGACCAATCATAGTGCGCGTTATATTTGGTTTATTGTATAATAGTTGATAACAAGCTGGTGTTCCTGGGGAGGGGAGGGTCAGTGGTGATTATGTTGTGACAAATCTCATATCTCGTTGTCCCGACAAGTTGTTTTGTGCCCACCAGAAAAATCTGTCTGAGGCGAAGACGGGTAGTAGGTGCCTTGTTCATAATGGCAAGGTACTGACTACTGTTATTTTCAATTGGTCATGAAGAAAGTTGCTAATATTTCTTCCTGTTTTTAAGATTGCTTCGTCTAGCCTTCTGAAGCTTGGAATGGAGCAGGAAAAGGATTTGAAGCACAGAGAATCCACCTACATTCTTCTGGACCTGGTAGGTTTCTAGCCTGCGATGCAAACAAACTAAACCTCTGGTTAAGTCCGTCTGCGAAACAGCGCACAAAAGCTTCTTCAGACTCCAGCTGCGTGGATCGGTTATATGTAATAAAATCTGATTGGTTCAAGCCATCTTTCATTCTAACACGCTACGCAATTGGCTGAAATTCTAAAGTCACAGTTTTACATAGAACAGGAGAATGCTGTCAAAGATCTTATCAAAGAAAGTAATGTGTTAATTTGTTCAGGGTTGTCACAACTCATTTTCTAGCTTCAAGTAATTCTAACTTATGCTAATTAATTACTTAGGTTTGTATTTGCAATTTTATTTACCCTTTTGGCAAGACCAGGGGTACAGGTATTCTTCAATGTATACCTCTTATTTATAGCCTCATTGCTTCGATCCGTACTGTAAGTTACAAACCAAGCATGCTGGACATGATGAAAAAAAACTAGGATCCATAACTTATGGTATGGACCAAAGCAATAAGGCAATATAAAATGTTTGTTATATATTAGCTTTGTAGTTTTTTTGACACTGGAAACTATGATTTTGACAGTAGCAGTGTGTAACATAGGTTATGGACCTCAAACAGGGCAATCACAGTGCACAGTATTACTCAGCTATATAATAAATACTGTTAAGACAACTGTTGCTTTCTCATTCAGGGTATGGTAAAAAGTGTCGATTTCTGGTACATCTTCAACAGGGCGAAGGAAATCTTCAAGAACAGACACAGCTGCTCTGAAGCAGAACGTATTGCATTGAACAACTTAGTTAGGACCTATGGAATTTATGATGAAACCAAACTGCAAACTAATCTTCAAGAACAAATAGTTTTAAAGAAGCTGGAAAGTGAGTCAAATGTGTGGCTTATGGAAAATATCATTTCTCCATTGCTTGGTGAAAGTTGTCAGTGTTTGCTGAATAATAGTCATGTTACAGCTTTGAAGCATTTGCAAAAAGAAGGGAAAGGCAAGCGGTTATGTGTGGTTAATAATCTTGGCATTGGTAAGTGTAATATTTTTTAAAACAGTTTTTGTTATTATTTTTGCACCAAAGTAATTATAATTAGATGTGATTTTCTGCAAGGGTGACAAGTCGACTCACTTGCTTCGCTCGGCTGCTTCAAGCCTTCAGCGCTTGCTTATAGTGAATCCATCGATGTGAGTCGACTTGTAGCAAGTCTAGCTTTCCATGTGCTGCCTTTATTTTGTTCTAGTTGAAGAAAGACATTAATTATAGCTTACTAGCCTTGCATTCATGTACTGGAATGCAGTTTGTGCAGCTACCATTTATGAATAAGGTGTAACAGTTACTGCAAATCCTAAGCTTAATGATTGAAGGTCTGGCCAGCCCTAATATGCACTCGAAACTCTTGAGTAAGTATTGTTTAGGAATATACAATCATGTACTCAAATATCCAAAGTATTTTTGTCAATTTACAATATTTACTTACATATTTTGCATGCATGCCAGTAGTTGCTCGTTATCTCTGTGTCGTTCTTGCAGTACTGTGGTAGTGGGCATACAGACATAACAGACTGTGATGTTCTCAGTTAAAATAAGTAAGCTTTCCCTTTTTTGTTCTTACCTTTATGTAGGACATAGACAAGCATGGTATGGGGAACCAGATGCGATAGTTGGACAATGTAAATATCGTAAGTGAAACCAGTCAGAATTTAAGTACTCTTTAATAGCGCATAGTTAAACTTTGGAACTTTTGAAGAAGTGCTTGAGTCTCGCCAGTTTCCCAATCTTGTGACCAAGGCAGACATTCGCTGTTGCCACACAGCTGAGCACAAAGATGATTTTGTGACTGTCCAAAATTTTATGCAAATGGAGAAACTATGTATTCTAACTGGTGACAAGTAAGAGATCCGAATTAATCACTAAATGTCATCACGAAAATAAGTTCTATGCAGCCAATCAGAAACTTGACTGTTTATACAAACATCCTCCTTAAATTTAAACTCATCGTCCCAAACTGTACAGTCTGATGATCGCTTAGTGCGTGAAACTCGAGTTACTGTCATTTTTTCCATTTTCCGTTTTATATTTTGTATTACGCTCTGCATGTTTTTGTATCGAACACTCCCGAGACTAGGTGAAGCACTATTCACATTTGTGTTTCTTTGTTTACATAAATAAATACATATTTTATTCAAGATGCAAAATAATTACATATTTATACAACTCAAGAAAGAAAAGAAAGAACGTGCATCCTGAAGGGAAGTTGAGAGGTTAGCCCTATATGACAACTCCCTAAAATAATAAGATAATGTGTTATAAATATGGCTAAATAAATGATAGTACAGATTCAAATGTGTTAGAAAGACTAAATATTAATAATTAGAGACTAGATATTGAGATGAAGCTTTTAAAAGACTTCTTTTGAAAGCACCAATACTTTCTGATTCTGTAATTTCTTTTGGCAGGTTGTTCCATAGTAAGAATGTAAGAATTGTAGTTTCCCAAACGTATGTACGAAATAGAATGGATTAGAGTTTTATCGAGATGTTATTAATGCAGGATATAAATGTTTATAAATAGATTGCGTTTCAATTGATTCTTTTGCAAGTTAATGCTGTGAATCGTTATATTTCAGATGGCCATACAGTTGGAACATGCCACAATTCCGACATACCTAACAGCTTTAGTCTCCATCAAGGGAGGGCAAAACAAGGACGTGGCAAAATTTGTTCGAGCTATAGTACTTCAAGAAATGCTTCATTTGACCTTAGCAGCAAATATCCTTAACGCTGTTGGTGGCAAACCTAGTTTGACCTCGCGCACATTCGTTCCAGACTATCCAAGCCATCTCCCTGCTAACTGTCATCCCGATCTCACGGTACCTTTGGAAAAGATTTCCAAAGATTTGTTACAGAACGTCTTTTTGGTAATCGAGCTACCTTCGTTAACAATTGATGGACCATTTCACGAACGCGTCAATTTTCTCTTGAAAAACCCGGGTATAGAAATAGAAACAAAATACCTACAAGTATGGACAAATATGTGTCGATATTACCGTGAAAGAGCTGAACGATCCTCAACCGATGCTCAACAGAGCGGAGACAACAGTTGCTCCAAGAAGCATTCTGGTAAGGCTGAAAACAACTTGATTCTAAATTTAATTAGGCGTTTCGTAGTGTTTCGTAACTAGACCGATAATTATTATTAATATTAGTATTATTAATAATAATAATAATAATAATAATAATAATAATAATTTATTTCTAAACAGTATTAGCATTTTCCTAAAATGCCCAAATTATTGCAATTATAAAAACTATAGACTAACTAACTAGTTAACTACTAAGTAACTAACCAGCTAACTAACTAATTAATTAATTAATTAACAAACTAACCAAAGCAAGTAACTATGAGCAACGTTTTTGCCCAAATTGTAGCGCAACATTGCTGCATTGGAAGTTGGTGCGTGCTGTTGCGCGTATTACCACGTACTTGGCCAACTCGTCGCGCAACAAAATTCGTGGTTGCAAGTTGTGAAATGTTGCAGAAAGTAGAATCGACTTCTACTTTTTGCTACAAAATTTTGATTTGTTGCTCGTATTACCACACGACCCGCCAGTGATTGGTTCTTTCACGTACACGTCAAGCTGACGTGCGAGGAGTTCGTGCGCGCGCGACCAAAAACAAAACCAAACATCTATGGCGGAAAGACTGGAGCTGGAAGAGAGCGAAATAACAAGTGAAAACTCAAGTTCCATTGCTTTGGAGGAGAGACTTTCTGAAAAGAAAAAGTTACAGTTAATAAATTCCCTTGTTTGTGGACACATCTAAAGTTGACTAGAAAAACAGATTGGCCAAAGAAGCAGCGAGCGAAGAACTGAGTAAAAAGTACAACATCGATCAAAGCACGCTCAATAGCACTCTACACAGTTTGTGGACAGGACTTCTGAGGGAAGTGAAAAAACACACAGCTTGAGTGCTCGCGCTGATCTGATTGACTAATGAGATGAGAGGATCGAGGAGCACGAGCTCAACTTGCAACAACGAATTTTGTTGCGTGACGAGTTGGCCAAGTACGTGGTAATATGCGCAACAGCACGCACCAACTTGCAATGCAACAACTTTGCGCTACAAGTTGTGTGTGTGTGTGTGTGTGTGTGTGTATATATATATATATGTATGTATGTATATATTTATATATATGTATGTATGTATGTCTGTATGTGTATGTGTGTGTGTGTGTGTATGTGTGTGCGTACGTATGTGTGTGCGTATGTGTGCGTGTGTGTGTGTGTGTGTGCGCGTGCGTATGTGTGTGTGTGTGTGTGTGTGTGTGTGTGTGTGTGTATGTATTGTCTAATCAGACTGAATTCAATATTACTCCAACAGAAGAAGACGATTTCAGGGATCGGTACACGAAACCCTCCGAAGAAAATTTGACCCCTCACCGTCACACTATTGGGGAGTTCTATCACTGTATTATCTGCGGTCTGCTTTGGATACTCAAAGATGAGCCCAATCCATTCACGGGAAATGTGAGCAAACAGCTTGTGAGAGGTCCTTGGTTTAACGAGCGAAAGTTTCAGAACGCAGAACTCTTCAAGGTAAAATTAGGATTTTCTGTTTTTCACTTTTACACGAATTCCTTATTGTAATTTTTATCATGATTATTATTAGTATTATTATTATTATTATTATTATTATTATTATTATTATTACTACTACTACTACTACTAGCATAGTGGTGATAATAACGAAACTAGGAATTTGCATTTCAAACGGCAAAATTTTAGTTTGGTGAAATATTTCATTTTCTACGTACAATGTCATCCATATAATAGCGCACGCTTTCGTGGAATTTTGCGGAAATCGTAGGTAATTGTACTGTAGTCGAAGAACAAATACCCTCAGACGCTACGACTTTCTCAGTACGCTAAAACAAATGCTTTGCACGTGCATAAACAGCTCCAAAAATCAAATCCATGTGGATTACGCCATGGCTGGCAAGAATGGAAGAGGCAGTAAGTAGAGTTTAAATCCTGGAAACTGGAGTGTGTATTAAGATCGACAATGCCAGTTTACGTGTTCGGTCTTTACTAGCAATGACCTAGTTAGGCCTCCCTTTCTACGTAAATATACTAAGTAATAAATAATTATTTTCTAATCGTTGACAAATGGGACTGTGTGATATCCCCAGTTTCTTTGAAGTTTGTATGTATAGTATGTATATTTTGTATGTATATTTCATCAGTAAAAGAAACCAACTCCCTAGCAATTCCCTAGACATTCTAATAAAACCGCACCTTTCTTGACACAAAAATGTAACATTAACCCTTGAGACTGTTTTTTTTTGGAGTTTCTCGGACTGGGGTCGGGATTGAAAGTAACTGCAATCAGTAACTAAATTTCAATATTTCAACCTAAAAATATCTTCCTGACTAAAGAGCAAAAACTGACTTTGGTGTTTACGATAGAAACATTTCTTTATCAAAATGGTCATAAGATACATCCAACTATCACAAAATTTACCAAAATAACTTGGGCCAACACGGGTCGGAGGTAGTGGGTACCAGCCACGCAACCCACTGCCTAGGTGGAGCGGTAAAAATCATGTCCCTACTGAGGCCCAGCATTGTAACCTTGTCCATTAGCGATACTTGGTATGAGTTTGCGCAAGTTCCTGTCAAGACACATCTGATTTCCTTCCCAAGTCTGGTTTTGAATTTTGCCGGGTCTTATTTCCTTCACACTGCGACCAGCACTACCACTAGCACCACCACTACCAGTACCACAACCACCACCATTACTACCATCACCACTACCACCACCACTACCACCACTACTACCGCCACCACTACCACTACATCACCACTACCATTACCACTACCATTACCACTACCACTATCACCACTAGTAGGGACTTTAAGATGCTAGGACGGCGACGGCTACGACGACGGCTGTTGAAAATCTACTTTCTCGTGTTCTCTTCTTCCCTATATATCATTCATTCGTTTTTATTGTTCCTTGTGTGAAAGAATGTGAATTGTAGGAACAGGAGACCTCAGTGTTGAAGACAAACTAACACTAGGACTTTTCATGTTTCGGCGCTCACGTTGTCTACAGAACTCGAAACTTGACTTTTCACGTTGTATTTCTAAAGACGACGGTGGACAGGTGGTCAGTTCGGTGCATTCCCCCGTGCAGTTCATTGTATTCTGTAATTAAGCCTTTTGTTTTCTGGCGTCTTCCATAACCCGTCGCCGTCCTGGTTTCTTAAAAACCCTAATATGATTCTTAAATGACCAACACGTTTCGTCACGACTTTTACAATTTGTTAAAATTATTATAATACTTTGTTGTTTGGGTCAGGGCAATAGGGCGCCGCAATAGCCTTGTCAAACAGGTATTGACGAGAGAAACGTCTCGTTAATCTTTATTTAAAATATTCTTCCCACAAACATTGTTCTTATTCAGTGCTGAACGTTATCTTATCCGACTCTGACACAGACACTACATATAACATTTTTGACAACTAGAAACAAAACTGACACGTCAACTATAATCAAATAAAGTCCTTTCGTCAGGTAACAAAAAAGTGCTTTTAAGGGCGGAACACCCTTCGGCAAGAGGGCAGTTTGATTTCTATTACCTCGATTAACATTAATGATTTATTGTCGGTTTTCACAAACCGGAACCAAGTTCGAAGGAATAATGTTATTGATTACTGACAAAGAGAATTAACATTCTATTTCATATAAACACATTACAACTCTTGTGTCCGGCGTTAAAAATGATTTTTAAAAGCCTTTTCTTAACTCGCTCAATACCGACAAAAAAAATTAATAGCGGCATTCACACAAACAGTTTCTTAAATTAAAATAAATATGACAGACTAATACTTTAGCTTAAAAGAAGAAATTTTGCCGGCGTCAAGTTAAATTAAAACTATATCGCGATACACACAATCTGAAATTTCATTTTTTTTTGATTGAGTAAAAGCTCTGACATTCTGATAATTATTCTAGATTTCACACTTTCACTATAGAGCGATGTTCACTTATAATAAGAAATATTATATTGAAGAAATGATTAGTTCAATCCATTCCACAACTTTGAAATTACAAGCCTGTTTTCAGCTAAAGACGAGCAACAACCAGGAGTTGAATAATGGTCTTTGAATTGCTCGATTTATTTAAAAATAACCGTTTTTAGTGATATAAATTCACTTTCCAGTTGCTGGTACAGTAGGTACATTTATGTAAGAACTAAACGAGAAAAGAGTGTTGTTTTTTCTATGGACTAGAAATAAGAGAACAACTGACGAAACAGTTCTTAACATCATTAAAAAGGACTGTGGCAAGCTGCGTATAAAGCTTCCTTTGACTTTAATTTCGTTGGAGGAATGTAAGCCATTTAAACACGTATAAAAATAGAGACTGCATGCCCAGCAACTTACATAAACTATATGCTCTCTTTGTAGCTCATTGTATTACACGCAGCATTGTGAAGGATATCTATAGGTGTCTTTGTATGAGGAAAGGGGCCGACAGAAATATCATGGGTCAGGTCTCTGCATGACATTAGGAATAGCATGGGTCTGTGTGTAAGGTAAACGATATCATGGCCTCTGTGAGGGAGGGGAT
>JANVCJ010068674.1:0-13017 GCA_026413505.1 Epizoanthus ramosus
GGGTTGAAATGATTTTGTGACACCTGCCCTTTACAAAACATTAAAAATACTGTTCTAATGTTAGTTTTTTTCTTGGACACCTTTTTTTTCGAAAAACACCTATACAAACTGTAGGTGGGCCTCTTTACAAAACAGTACATAGGTCAACACACAAATAATCGGATTCTAAAATTGCGTTTCTATCATCACAGTGACAAATATAGCCTATTGATTTTTGGTTGATCAGTTATTCAACCCCACTGATTTGTTTTACGTGTCCACAAAGAAAAGTTTGTTTTATAGATCGGAACTGATCTACCGCTATAAACAGTTCCGGTTCAAGATGAACCGATCCGAGCGCGCGCAAACATCGTGTAGTGTCTGTAGTAAATAAAGAGATGGTAATTTTGTTCTTTTCATGTAAAATTCAAGATGCATATAGAACGGTCAAACAACTTCCGGTATAACTAGATTTCTAAGAATTGAACTATCACCTGCCAAACGTTTTATACTAACACAATGCGTCTATTGTCACGGCTAAATGAATAACATACAGTGTTTAATAATTAACTTCTAACGACTCGCCTAAATAGCCCGGGGGAAGGGGGGCTCGAATACTGGACATGACGGAGATGATAGTCGATTTTTTTCAAAGAAACCCCTAAAAGGTACCATAGAAATACACAACAAATATGTAAATATGATACTTCAGTGAACATTCTATTAAGACAAAGAAGTTGATATCGAGTTTGTTCCACGAACTATTCTAAAATAAATATAAAATCAATATTTGGTCCAGACAAGCGCGCATCTACGCATTCAAACAACTACATAATATTTCTTGTTCATGTTTTTCGCTATGGAGGCTATCAAGATAAAGACATTTGTTTTGTTGTGACATTGAATCCTTCAGTAAATTGTGGCGTCCTCAAAATAGTATGCTAATTAGCAAGACAATATTTAGATATTCGCAAAATCATTGCTCGCATAATTAACACCCTAACGAGTGCCATATCACATTTCTCTGATTCTCACTCTGCACTGAGGCCCGGCCTCCATCAAGTCGAACGAGAGAACCTAAAATTCACAAAAAGGCCTATCTAATAAGGTTTTCTCCCATCAAAAATAAACTGAGCTTGGAGCAATTGACTTAAAGACCACATTACTCTAGCTTTGTTATGATGCAAACATAATTTAACTTCAGCCAGTATATTCGCTGGTCTGCAGCCCAAAATGAATTGTATATTATGCTAGACATAATAATAAGAAACGTTTGATGCGATATCCATTTCGTGTTTTGTATTGCGTGCATACGATTATCTTCAAATAAGAAGAAGTCGACGCTACAACTGATGAAATCAAATAGTGTAGAACAACACAAACACACCCAAGGTCGCATAGAGTAAGCTCCCGCAAATCACAAGATGCCGTAGTGCTTTGTAGGTAAGCCCAAAACCCTTCATCTAAATAATCCCACAAAGACTTCACGGCAACGATAGAGAGAGGTTCTGCATACCCAGTTGCCAATAACATTCGCAAAATGGGTAACTTGAACATATTTGATTGGCTTACATTCTAACGAAAATCTTTGAACTAGCTAGCTAGTAAACTTATTTTCGGAGTGAGATTATTGGAAAGGATCTAATCGTTCGACATTTTGGGGCTTGTTCTCGGAGTAGGCTTATATATTTTCGCAAATTTGGGTGTTGTATCAAATATATATATATGTCTTTTCCTATCACGCTACCTTGTCAGAAGGATCGCCTCGGGTATTCCGCGTTCTGGTGCTTATGTTTGGTCCTGAACGCTGTAGAATGAAAGACATAATGAATATTAAATACCGTAGATCGTAATACCACTACAAGTTATTACCGGACAAAATTGCCTTCAGCTTACCAAGGAGTTTGATCAGTACTTGCTAAGGCAACGTCTGGACATGAAATGCATTGCACGGTAACGAACCGTTGTTTTCTAGGAATTTCTAGGCAAACAAAAATTGATTGGTTTCAATAGCGATTGTTCTATAGGATCTATGTTAGCAGATCTAACACATGCTCTCATTGGTCAATTCGAGGTCACGAGAAGTCGTCAAATCAAATGTCCGCCTCTCTCAGCGGGTAACGAGCACTTGTCACCCATTAACGCACGTGATCATCGCATGGTAAAATAGCTCAAACATTTTCATTTCGGGAATTGGAGAGGACGGCGCGACGGACGTCGATGAATGAACCCCTATATAACAAACCACCACTTTTCCCCTCGATTCTGCATGTTCCCTCGACTCAGTCTCGGGGAACATTGAGAATCTCGGGGGAACAAAATTCACTGTTTCTCTCGGGGCCAGTAATTAAGTGGTTATTATTGCACCTTCAACATCATATATATTGAATTTTCTTCACATTCATTGACAATGTATTTGGATTAGGGAGGGCATGATTTCTGTCGAGTACTGAATCGTCGACGTGCACGTTGCTGTATACTGGACACATTTTCAATTTAACTGAATAGAGGGAGCTGAAGGTAGGGGTAAAACGGGAACTGGGATTTGCCTTTTGCCCACTGGCACTGGGATAATGGAATTTTCGGCAGGAGTGGAAATTTGAAATGGGAATGGGATTATACCAAATTTATTGATACAAACCTTCTTCATTTTGATATCCATATCAGTTTTGTTATTATGCTAACTAGTTTCACGTCTCTAAAAGTGCACACTGAACGGTCACAGCTGAGGCTTGGCTACCTTTCACAGAACTGTAAAATGGTTTGTTTGAAACCTGAATTGCTTGGATATGTAAGGAGAATTAAACGATTTTCAACTGCAAATTCTAACTAACAAAATTGATGTTTTATCTTAGACAGAAAGCATTTTACAGGCCTACCTATTGAAATTGGTGTCTTTCAGATACCAATTGACTGTACGAAAAAAGATGGCGGCTCTACATGTATCCACAATACCTTGCGAACCTAACACAACGAATAGGCACATAGAAAGCCATATCGTCTCTGTACTAAAAACATTGTGAATTCTAGGTTTCTGGGGTTTTCGTGCGCTAAGAATTGTGGGTAAATGTAACGGTCGGCATCTCAGCAGACACTCGGCCGACTCGGCTTCAGAATATATAAACGGGTTGTCCATGGCACATGCAAAAGCATTGCGCCAGTCGAATAAGTCAAACCGAAGCCGGTATACAGTTATTTGCAATTGAAATACCTGATACGAAGTTGAACTTGTGCTTGTTCGTTGAGAAGTGAAGCGTTAATCCATCTATTCTGTTCAGATGTAGTCCATATAGTTCTACTAGAAAGGAATGCTCTAACAAATGTTTTGCCCAATCTGTCATCAAATCTGTCATCATCTTACAAGCCGTTGTATTGGTACAACACGCGTCACTTTATCTCGTCAGAAGAACAATGCAATTAGGAATTCCTTTATGCGAATCACAACTGGTACAGGATAATTTGCATTTGCAGTGTTGGTTTCTGGGATCGTTTGGCTGGACAGGGCGGAGATTTTTTGTAAAACTGGGGCGCTTTCCTTTCGACAGAGTTTTCGACGATTCTGGTTGGAAATCAAATGGAACACGTCAATTTCCCGGAAACATTTCCGAAAATTCGGGACAACCTTTCGAGCTTGTCGCGAAAGTGGAAATACCGAAAATTTCGAAAATATCGTGTTCCATTTGATCGAAATTTTCGGTATTTCCACTTTCGGGACAAGCTGGAAAGATTATCCCAAATTTCCGGAAATGTTTCCCGGGACGTGTTCCATTTGATTTCCAAACTGATATTTTCGGTTGAATGGAAAGCGCCCCTGGAGTGGTGAATATTGTTTATTCAATGTTGAAACAGGAAGTTTCGGTATAAAAGGGCCAGGCTGGGCCAATGACACATTCAGTTGTCACTCAACCTCTGTGGAGTGAACATCTCTGTCACAACTCCACAACATGTGTTGCTCTGCTTCAGTGCACACGGCATATTTTATCGCGCGAAATCCAAACCAAACTCGTAGCAAGCCCTCGAGTACACTGTTAACGCGTTTGGAAATTATTAGTAAGATATTACTTTCCTTCTGTTCACCTTTCTCTCGATTATTTACATTTAGCATAAGACATTTAGTACTTTAGCACAAAAGAATTGAATCACTCGCTTGCTTGTGCACTGCCTAAAATTTGAATTTCAAATTTTGAGTTGCAATGCACGGACTTTGGGACAAGCTGGTTTCGAGCACTCGATGTACTTATTAAATTTACAAGTATTTATGCAATAAAATTATCCAAACCTTCACAGCGCGTTGTTTGTGTCTTCAAGAAGTCAGATTCCGATGTAAACCTCCTGTACAAGCCGTGTTCTGGGGCCCCTGTCTGTATGGTATAGACTAGATTCCATCGTTGCTTCAACGTGCCATTTTGTTTTGCAATATTCAAATCGAGGTCGAACACGCCCCATTCTCCCATCCACACCGCGCGGCCCAGGTTAATCACTCTGTCATATCAAAGATCTTTTTAGATATGACGTAGTGATTAAACTGGGCCTCGACCTCGAGATATGTGTTCCTGTCTTCCCTTGATGATGTAAGAGCCACCAAGTGGTTATCATTAAAATTTTCAGTTTGTTCCCGATCCCTTGTTACATTCCAAAATTTCACCATATTCCCTTGTTCCCAAGTAGATTCCGTGTTCTCTTGTCCCCTGTATTGCTTTTGCTTTGTTCATGTACGTGTTCCCATTACAAAGTTTACCATGTTCCTTCGTTTCCCCCAAAACCCTCGGAGACCCTCAGTCTTGTCCTCAGAGCCTCACTCGCTCTTTTCATAGTGCCCACGTTTTGTCATCCAGCGGTATTTGTGGTGCAAACAGAGGCTCTGGGAAGGGCGATTCTAAATTCATTCGACTTCAGGTACAAGATGCTAGTTCCAGTCTCGCCTTGGTTAGGGATAGGGCGAGGGTTAGGGTTAACCCAACCCTAATCCTAACCTAGGATAGACCCGAACTAGAATTACTGCACATATCAGTTTTCTGTCCGCCACCTTGTACCTAAGTCGAGTGAATTTAGTATTTCCCTTCTGGGGAACAGGTTTTTGTTCGAGTAGTCATAGCGAAGAGATCGTTGTTAGTGTTCCCAAAGCCTCTAATCGCACAACAAAAACCGCTGAATTATACGACGTAAGCACAGAAGAGCGAGCTTTAAGACTCTGGGGACAAGGATAATTGCGGGAATTCCTGTTCTAGAGCTTTGCGGTATCGAACGCTCTGAGATTTCCATCGCAACAGCGATTTCTTCAAGATTCGTGAAGAAATCACCTTTCCCTTAAAGTTTTTCAATTGAAAACCTATCAGTAATTGGTAGTAAAAACAGGTTTTAGTTAAACGAAAGGGTTTTACTCTATAAAAGAGACTTGAAGAAATCGCTGTTGAAATTCACAGAATCTTGGATGGCACCATAAATGCCACTGAATATAAGAGGGCATAGCAGACTCATAAAATGTCAGAGGTTTTTCACAGTGCACAAATCAGGCCCACATGAAGGGTGTGTCTCCTACGATTGATACAATCCGTATTTCTTTCGCGTTTGTCAAGCGGGTAAAAGAAAGTTCTGTTTTTATTAATAGCGAGATAACAATGACTACATTTAACTGATACACATAAATAACACGAGCTTTCTACTCGACTAACATCGTTGGTGAAAATTCTCTATCATGACTGACTACGGGCGCACCATTAATCAGAGCAGTCAGTTCCCAAATGGAACACCACACCCATCTCAAATGGTTCTGGCCACACCGGCCAACTAATGAAACTGAACTCCTCAGCTTTTCTGACCTGGCACGCAAAATCGGCGAGTTTTTAAAAAACGAAATACTCATGTGCGGTCAAAAAACAAACAAAACAAACTCTTTGCTATCAACATTGGCCAGAACCATTTCTCTTGGGCGACCAGATCTGATTAACGGCAAGCGCTCTAAAATTGTGCAATTAATGTAAAAAATAACAGGGGCAATTTCACACCTGTAGCTGTCAGCGTTAATCCCGCCCAAGATTTGCCATTTCTCTATTTACAATCTTCATGAACCTCGAAACATTGTCCTACTTGTATTACAAAGTATGCTAAAATATTATTAAGAAATTGCTTCACAATTTAAGAAAATACCACTCTTATAAAGTCAAAATGTTGCTGCAAACTAGAGGCATTTCCCATGTGACATGTCTGGTCAGTCGCCTCGTTTCTATAAGTGCTTCGCCACAGAACATATGATTGCGCAGTACTTCCACACATCAGTAGCAGAGCCAGTCTTGGCTAGCCAATTCAGCGCCATCTGCGTGTATATAAATGCTTAGTCCCTGAACAGGCACATGTTGTTCAGAGTGACAAGCACTATCCAGCAGTTAAATCTCTGTCCAACGGATAAAGGGAAGTGCTTAGCCTTATTTTTCTACTGGATAGCGCCATCCACTGTTTTGAACAACCGGAACTGCACGACATTTGTAATCCTATAATCTGGCTTGAACCAGTTCCTCATGCTGCCTAGTTATATTTGAAATCCGACTGACCAGAGCAGACACATGGACAGCACTCTAGGCCTTGAGTTTGACTTGCATAATTTACAAAAGTAGCTTTCAGGTACCTGTAATATAATTTTGCAAGATGAATTTGATCCTATACGATTACGATTAATTGCAGTTTGCTGCATATGTGATACAATACATGTATATGGGGCGGCGTGTGTACCCGTGTGTGTATGTGTATGTCAGTATGTGTGTATGTTTATGTATGTATGTATGTGTGTATGTTTATGTATCTGTGTGTGAATGTGCATGTGTGTGTATGTATGTATGTGTGTATGTAAGTGTGCATGTGTGTGTGTATGTATGTGTATATGTATGTGTCGGTGTCTGTGTATGTATGCATGTGTGTGTATGTATGTGTATGTATGTATGTATGTGTGTATGTTTATGTATCTGTGTGTGTATGTGCATGTGTATGTGTATGTATGTATGTATGTGTATGTGTGTATGTGTGTGTGTATATATGTGTGCATGTGTGTGTGTATATGTATGTGTCAGTGTCTGTGTATGTATGTGTGTATATGTATGTGTCGGTGTCTGTATGTATGTATGTGTCTGTGTGAGTGCAGTGGGGTAGGGCGGGGTCAGCAAGCAGCTAACAACTAACGGAAACAAGGAAAAAAGAACGCTTGCCCGATAAAAAAAAGTAAACTCATTCCACTTAGCGTTCCCAAAGAAACTTAAAAATACAAATATTTTTCGTGTCATGATCCAATGAACCTTTCGACAATGACTGTGAAATGTGTGTGTTGAACAAAACAACTGTACTCTGTCAGGCCCCACCGGAACAGAACAGAAAGGATAGCGATCTCCTGTATTCAGCATTCATTTCTCCCACCAGAACGAATGGTCTCTCATCCTCTCTACTACTGGTACCGTTGCAAATACTTTTTAAATTTGGTATGCTATTCTGTTAACAGTTTCTTTCACTGATGCATGGTCAATATTTTCCACCAAATATATTCCCTTCTAGATTTGATGTCGCATTTCAGTCACGTGTGTTCTCTTACAAGTATACCCCTACCCCACCCCCCTAGAAAAGTGAGTTCTGACCAAGTACAGTTGCTACAACAACTATCCTTACAAATATTAGTTTGGTCTTTCTATAGACAACTGAATAACAGGGAAAACAAAAGCAATCTGATACTAACGTAACAAAGCTGAAACTTAAAGGAATCCTGAAATGAAAATTACTTTGCAGGCAAAATGAAAGAATTTGTTATACTCAATTACCTTCTGAAGTTTTTGGGGTCCAAAACCATCACATGAATGAGAACGAAGCAAAAACTTTTGCCTATTTTTGCACTTCGACAGTCATGGGCCCGCCATCTTGGATTATGACGTCAATGAGTTGCCGTTCCAGGCCCTGCGCCATATTTTTGTTTTGATTGTTGGCCGCGTATGGCCTGAGATGGGACTCACTGACGTCATAATCCAAGATGGCGGGCCCATGACTGTCGAAGTGCAAAAATAGGCAAAGGTTTTTGCTTCGTTCTCGTTTATGTGATGGTTTTGGACTCCCAAAACGTCAGAAGATAATTGAGTATAACAAACTCTTTCATTTTGCCGCAAAGTGTTTTTCACTTCAGGATTCCTTTAATTCTTATAAAACATGTTAAACGTGCGTTCAGTTACACACGATTAATTCTATGACAATACATAAATTACAACTTGTAATGTTCTTCAGTTCCGTATATCTGTGGATCAATTACTGAAATGGCGGAATATTCTGGTTTTGATGGTTAAAAACGATATGTAATTAGTAGTAGATACACTTAATTACCATCTGAGTTTTTTCTAATGATTTCTTCTAAAAGGAAATCTGACAAATCATATACATTCATTGAAATTTAAAACTTCTAAAATATGCATACACCTGGATACATCAGTAATTCATACATTGCTCAGTTAATATGAAAGTTTTAACCTTTCTTGTCGGTATATCTGCTAAGCAATTATTAAAGAGCAGTTGCCTCTTCTTTCTTAGTTAGCCATTTCATGGTTATAATTGGTAACTATTACTCCGGAGCTACATTCTAAAAAACACATTTTGTCACTAATAATTTATAACTGTAATTCTAGAACTTCTAAAACTACTTTATTCTTTTCTTTGTTTGTTAATCATTTGATGAAAACAATTTGGTACACCTCGTTTCAATTAAAATTTCCTAAATTTCTCAACATTTTGTCCAACTAATAAGTTGATCGGCTGTAGCGAGGTGTTCCGTTTTATGAGTCAAATGAGTCACGAGTATTGACCAGCGGTTTCATTATCGATGAATAAAGCCTCGTGCGAAATTATTTTGTTAACGGTTAGGGTTAATTAGCGTTAGGGATGGGCTAAAAAAATTAAAATTTCAAGACTGACTCATAACACATTGACTCATGTCTCATTCGACTCATAGATACATTGATCTCGGCTGTAGCTTTGTAGCTATTAAAACGTGTGCATGATTACATACTCCATGAATTATATGCAAATACTTAACTTAGAACTAATGTCGTTTATATATAGAAATCAAGGGAAATGTCTCCTGTTCTCAATGCGTGTTATCAGCCGTTTTGTCACTAGAAGACGGACAAGTCGTCCGATGATTTGTTCGTTTTAGTGTGAAAGCTACACAAATAAGTCATCTTGTTTTGGTCGTCATAAATTCACTTCAAGACGGACAATCAAATAAAGTTCACGCAAGGGGCCTGACACTAATATCTGCTTTGTTCCCCAGCTCCGTTTCCGCCATTTTGATTTCCCACAAGCCATCACTCCATTTGCTAGTGCCATTCCCCTGTGAGGATACTGCGCTAACTTCTTCGACCATTTGTTCGCCTGGTGTGAACATATGAGAAACGTCTAGACGAAAAATTTGTCCTCGAAATATATTGTCTGAATAGACGAACAAATCGACGGACAAAAGCAGACGACTTGTACGTCCAAAACTGTGTCCTTCCCGTTTTTCACACTAAGACGATTTGTTCGGTCGGGACAACTTGAACGTCACAAAAAGTACAAAAGGCTGTCTATTTTCAAGTGTGACAACGGCCATTGACTATTTCCCTGTGGATCATGAGTTCGTGTTTATCGCGAGGAACCAATTCTACAAGAGGCCAAAGGCGGAGGGAAACATTCGTCTCGCGGGTAAACAAATACTCATTTTAATTTTTACAAAAAGAAAGCCAGTAAACAAATGGTTTTGTTATATCACAATTGAAAATCATCAATTGATAAATGCTAATTTGGAGAGAAAAATCTCCAGCTGCGAACGATGAGTATTTGTTTCCTGAAAGAAAAAATATCGATTGGTTTGTTTAACCAATCACAACTATTTGAACAATGTAACGGAATTGTGATGTTACAAGGGATGGCTGCTATATGTGCAACATTCTTGTAACAAATACAATCTTCGTTTCGGCAACATCTTGCAAGGTTTTTAATGACCTTTTAGGGAAAGTACGTTTTCAGATTGGAGGAAGGGAGGAGGGGGGGGGAGGGGTACTGCAGTATGTTTTATTTTCGTTTGGAAATTAGATTGGCCCTTCCCATCTAAGAAAATTGCCCCTCACTTGATGTCGGTAGCAAAAAAAAGTTATAAGGGGAAGTCCCGACAGTTTTCGTTATTAAAGGTTGAAATTTGAAATGAAACGAATTTTGAGCCACTGATTTTATGTACTCAGCGGCTGAACAGAAACAAAGCCTTGTTGTATTTTCTTAATCAAGTGAAAATTCGTTGATTTAAAAGCGAAAAAATAAATTAAAAAAACCTTTTACAGGCCTGCTAAAAGAAGTGACTCCTTTTTCCAAAAAACGGCCCACAAAAGTGAATTTATTTTTATGTTAACGTCCCCTCTGAGGCTCCATTCCACCCTCCCCTTATTTTAAAAAAACGTACCTTTCCTAGCTTAGAATCAGAGATGACACTTAACATGAAGGTGTCAGTCTTTCGTTTTCGTATAACGGGGAGTTGTAGTACGTTTCAAAGGCTGGCCAGCCATCAGGAGGACCACCTCCAGCCTCTGTTTCTTTCTTTCCCAACCACTTAATTGTATCCGATATTATATTTGTAGCACTTGTCAAAAAACTTTCTTGATAGGCGTTCATAGGCCTGTGTAAATAAACATTACAACATAATCACACGAAGATTGGTTCAAACTATCTACATAGTCTACGAATAACTTTCTTTTTTTCATTTTTTTAATAGTTAGCATTTACCACCATGATTTATTTAAGGAACAATTCTATTAAATACGATATAAACTACACTCAAGGTACTGGTTGTTTAAAGAATGGACAGCGCTAGTCACCGTATAAATCCAGCTTACCCAGCGGATAAGTGTTAACTGTTTGGCTTATTTTATCCTCTGGATAAGGAATTATCCCTGGATAGCGATATCCACTCTTCAAATACAACTAAACCTTAATTTATATCTATTACTTTAACAATAACGTTCTACTTAGGAGTACAAGACATCAATACTATTATATTCAGCCAGCTATATACAGGCCCATAGCCAGGGAGGGTCGGCCGATTGCTGATATCAGGGGGGCAAAGTTAACAAATTCAACATCATGCCGAAATACAGTTTCTCAATGCCTTCTTCTGAAGCTGGGTTAGACAACCACACTTTTATATAGCTTTTAAAACCCTATCTGGGCCGGGGATGGGGCTCAATCGGCCCCTCGAAGGTCATTTTATTTCGCCATGTCGAAACCGTATAAATGCTATCAACTTGAAACTTTCTGACTTTTCCTAAAATTTTGTTAGCGGACAATTTGATGTGCCAATCATACCTGTAGTTGAATATGTGAAACATGTATTATATTGGTCAAATGAATCAACTCATAATCGTAACATTATTCGAGAAGTTAGGATATCGGCATCATGCATCCGCGGTATGGCCTGGTCTGCGTGATCGCGCATGGCATATAGTGTTCCCGGATCGTGTTCGCACACTTTATCTGGTTATTTGTTGCCACGAGGCCATTCAGATGCTACGAGGTTGCTACGAGCACGAGTTATTTCTGTAGACTTGTTGTGCCTTTCGGCAAGTGCCAACGAGGTGAAATCATTTGTTTGTTTTTTTAAACCCTGCACTTATTTGTTGGCTTGTAACGGCGATTAAACAGTAAATAAATGTACTGAGTGCAGTGATCAAGGAATATTTAGTAATTTTTGCGTTCAATGACAACTTTTGTGCTATAAGGTGTGTACAGTATTCTGTTCGTTTCTTTGATCTTAAGTCTTTAAGAACATGTCGATAGACGAAATAACACACTTGTTCAGAATTGAGAAGCGAACACGCTGGTTCTGAATTATGAAGCGAACATGCTCGGGTTCTCGAGAAGTGAACTGACGCTGATTCTAAATCGAGGAGCGGAGAACACGCTGGTTCTGACCACAATTTGTGCGTATAACCCTATTCCTTCATCAATCATTCTTGCTCATACGCGACTCGTGCTCCTCCCACCCTAGTATTCAACCTTCGTCCATCTTCAGGTAATAAAGTCAATACGTTCTTTATTATCTGAAGATGACCGCAATGTTCGCAAACATTTGTACATTTATAGATTTATTTATATATACCAATTTCTAACTAACGTTTATCGGCGAACAATGTCTAGATCCCTCTTTCTTTATTGGACTCCGCTTTTTGTTCAATCCGTTCCTGATTCATTTGATCGATACGATTAATAATGATTGGCATGCAGTTCTTAGAATACACCTTCTTATTTGTACTTACACAACTTCTATTCCCGCTTGTTCTAGGATCACAAGCGCAGTAGAATCGATGTACGGTTCGTCAAAGGAAGGAGAAACAAAAAACAGTCTCTCGACCCCAGCCTGCAAAGGAAAAAACATATATTAACGTTTACCCTAAACTAATTAATTAAAATATATCTAGACCGCAGACAGTTTCTACTATAATTCTGCATATCCAAAGCGTGTTAATTCTGCTGGAAAATTTAAAAAAATCTATATGGCCCCATCTTTGTGTTTTAATTGGGCTTTACGTTTTTGTATAGACCAACACCCTTTGCTATTGACCTCTATCTACTAGTAACGTGAAAGACTGGTACCGAATATATTTTTGGTGACGTAAATCAAGTAACCAGAACAGCCCAGTTGCCACGAAAATGTCATTTTGGGGTGAAGGTTTCGCGCGTCGTTTTGCCATTGAAGACGATGCCCAAGAGATACTAACTAAAAGAAAAATTACGAGCTAAACCAAAGCGTGGCCTGGGTCGAGGTTACTTGTTTTACGTCATGCTTCTCAGGATCGTCACCAGTCCCTGTGTCACTGCTGCCTTGCTCAATGATGAGACGGATATGAGATGAAACCGAAGTTTATTTCTGTCACTGTTGACTGTTGCTGTTTAGGTCTGTCACTTATTATATAAGTACTGAGATTTACTCCAGACAAAGCATTTACGTAAAAATCATACGTCAGAGTATAGAAACAATCTGATTGGTCATACGAT
>JANVCJ010068685.1:0-13011 GCA_026413505.1 Epizoanthus ramosus
CGTCACATAACTCGTCACATAACTCGTCACATAACTCGTTACATAACTCGTTACATAACTCGTCACATAACTCGTCAAGAAAATATAATTTGCAATGGCCCTTAGCGGGCTCCGTACGAAACAAAACTACTGATATCATAAACAACATAGGTTCGATAATTTCTGCGATTTAGTTCCTTTGGCGGGAGAATGTTTCCCGTTTTTACTAACGAGCGACAACGATACGCCTTGTATGCATCGCCGTTTTAGAAAAATAATCGTAACCTGTATATTCATCCCGTGCCGACATGTGACTGACCAAAAATTCTCACCAGATCTTATTGCATTCTTATTTGCATTCTGTAATTATTAGAATTAGAGCAAACAGAAAATGATACGTTCAACAAAGCGGTCGCTTTTGGCTTTTGTAAAAAGACATTGCTTGTAGCAACAGGACGCGAGAGCTCGAGGACGCGACGTTTACCGTGCTCCAGAACGAGAGTACTGGGACTGAACGCGGGAAGGTGGACGGCTGGCGCGAAAACCAACACATGCGCATTATCTTCATTTTGGGAAAAATTACTTCCGGCAAGCCGTCCACCTACCCCGCCGTCCAGGTATTCATGCGAAGGGTGCACCATTGGGTAATTGTTTTGATTTTGTAGATGGTACTCTTTGCAGAATATCGAGGCCTCAAAGTAACCAGAGAGTGGTTTACAATGGCCATAAGCTAAAGTTTCAAAGTGTTGTTGTTCCAAATGGACTGGTAGCAAATTTAAGCGGGCCATTTGAAGGTAGAAGGCACGATAGCACATGCAATACTGCATGCTTCATGAATCAGGGATGCCGAGAGACCTACAAAAAGTAGCCTGGACTCATGGTAATCCATTGTGCTTGTACGACGATCCTGCATACCCTCTAAGAGTTCATTTGCAGAGTTTCAAACTTTATTACCGTTTTGTGACATAAATTAAGTTATGAATACAGAAATATATGATACAGCAATAGGTAAAAGTTACTCGGAATAACTATCTGTTCATTGTACAGTGCCAGAGCCCTGCTCGCTCTTCTAACAGTGCCCGCGTTATGCCACCCAGCGGTATTTGTAGGCGACCAGAGGCTCTGGTTTACTCCACGATCTCTTCAAGATCTTGAAGAAATACGTCATACCGTTCTATTACCAGGACCTCTCTTCCGTTGTTTTTATTCCCACCAATCACAGGCCTTTATTTTCTGGTAAAAACCAGAGCCACTTGTCGACTACTAATACCGCTGGGTGGCATAACACAGGCACTGTTAGAAGAGCGAGCAGGGCTCTGGGAACGAGAATGGGCTGTTTCCAATCTCGTTCCCAGAGCCCGCGTTCTTTTTGGCCTGCTGCGAGGAACGAAGGGCTCTGGAATAAAGCACGAACAAGTCCGCGATCTGCGGACTGCCTTATAAAGAATATCAATTGTCTCTGGGCTACTATAGCAGTATAGTGGCGGTTTACGCATGCGCCGGCTCGTGCTTTATTCCTGAGCCCTTCGTTCCTCGCCGCAGGCCAAAAAGAACGCGGGATCTGGGAACGAGTTTGGGCTGTTTCAGCAAGTTCACTTGCGTTGCGCATGGGCGCGATTGATACACGTGGTTGCCCCTTGGTTGTGGAAGTGTTGTAAAACTGTTGATAAACTGTTCGGCTTTAATCCCAATCATGCTTTTGATTCTAATATCTTATACACTTCTTATAACATGATATGGAAATATTCGTTTGGTTTGGAAAATACTTAACGGGGGTAAACGAAAAAACGAAATTTATACTTGAGTTTTTCCGATGCGTTGAAATCAGTTAAATCGATGTCGTACAGTTGCGTCGTCGATTTTCGCTTGTTTCCTGCCAAACTTGTGGAGCGAGTAAGAGATCAGGAACTTTTCCCATTGGAGATAAAGGAGTAAACATTTGCAAAAGGAAATGCCGGATGATCTTACAACAAGAGGTAAGGGTAGCCATTTCTTGTTTTTACGCAATTCGCGATTGAAGTTCGAGTAACTAGCGCATTGACAACTCACACAGTGCAGCGTTTAAATGCATACAAATGGCGCACGTAGACTGAACATACCAGATGCTTTAATATTGGCATTGTTTATATCAATTTGTTTCATTTAATAATATGTACAATTTACAGGCATTTCGGACATTGCATATCGGTCTTTATATCGATCTTCCTGTTTATATACAAACTATATCTCACAACTGTCATTGAATCTCATTATATTTCACTCCACGCTTACTCCTCCCTCGGCCCTCCTCAGCATGGCCTTTCGCTTCTTAATTTGTGGCTCTAGGGATTCAGATTTTGGGTAGATTCCAATTAAGTGTGTAATCATTATACACCTCAGACGCTTGTCGAACGACAGGGCGCCGTCAGAGGACAAGTTTAAAAATAATAAAGTTAATCCGGTTGTTCAATGAGTGAATAACGCTATCTATTTAGGTAATTCTATCTAACGGACAAGGATTTCTCTGCTGGATTAGGATAGCACTATTCACTCTTTGAACAACCCGCTATTTGTTGTCGTGAATGAAAGGAAATATACTCAGTTATAACTCTAATAATTATTTTATTTAATTAAATTACAGATTATGTCAATATCCAGGTTGTGTCGATATCCTTCACCAAACGCCAACATGTGACAATTTTAATTTTAGTTAATAATAAAAGCTCCAATTTCAAATCTTCTAACAAAATTGACTGCAATATGAAAGAACTGAATAGATATGAAAAATAAAAAAAATATAAAAAATAATAGTGTCTTTATTACACATTCTCGCATAAAATGAATTACAATGTGTTTTCAATTTTAAAAAAGTGTTAAAAAATTTATATAGTGTAACAATTTGTCAGTTGGGACTGGGCTTACAGAAAAGATTGAGAAAAAACCTATACACCATCAACAAAGTATACCAATATCATCGCCACAAAGAAAACTAAGTGTCCAACATCTAAGCAGTGTCTGAAAGCCAATTACTTCAGCCCCTTGGTGCATTCAGGTGGGAGCAGGCACGGAGCAGTCTGTGGGCGGAACGATCTCCGTTGTTATATTCCTCCCATAAGTCGAAGAGCCACTGGTGGAGATGGCGGTATTTCTTGCGCTGGTTCCTCTTCAACTTGCGGCCAGAAACCAGGCAAAGCTGGATGGAAACCAACCTGGCTTCCTCGTGGAGGTGTTTTACCAGGAGAAAAAACGCCGGCATGTGTACCTTCCATTGGGCACGGCGGTTAAGAGTATTGTGTCACCCTTCAATGTCATTGATCGTTCTGACGCTGAGCATGAACACATTCCAGCCACATGGTGCTATATATCCAGGTCTTGGCGATATATGCGACGACATTCCGACATTCCGGGCAAGAAGGGGAACGCCATCAGTTGTCTTATGTATTCGTACGTCCCCTGGTCATTTAGGTAATCGTTCTTGAGCCCCAACTCCAGCACCTTTCAAAATAAAACACAGAAAATATGAGTGTATTAATTTATACGTGATTAGTTTTTTCTGTGTGAAGCTATGTGTGCGTGAGTCAGGTATATGCGTATACTTTTTTTTAAGAACCAGTAAAATTTCACTCAGCTAGGCTCAATGTTATTTTTCTGTTAGGTAGCAACAGGCGTCAACACTAAGTGAAGACGCCACCCTGACCACAAGTTTTTGTTATCAGATTTTCATAGTTAAACAATATTTCATACCTTTGAGCGGACGGTGCACTGTCAATCTATTGTGCCATTTGGTCGAGTCTTTCTTATGTCGAAGCTGTACCCATCGTTTGTTACTAGCTTCGACTTTCCATGGATGGTGCCCTCAATGACCAGATGGTAGGTGGTCACAAATTGGCCATTTCCGGTACCACGGACTGACGGGTTCAGCAGGGAGCTTTCGTCTAGATCCCCGAGAGGCTTTGTGGTTCTGACGGAGAAGATGGTCCAGAAGGTGGGAATAGCGGGGGGAAGATGGAATCTGCCGACGAAGGAGGAGGAGAGAAATTCAATGTTGGTGTGGCCACTGCATCAGCATCTACTGAGTAAAAAGATACAGGTTACACATCACTGCTGCATGTTTTTAAAACACAAACTTGCAAGTACGTTATTGCAAAGTTAAAGAATAAAAACACAAATTGCAAAATGGTAAATGAAACAAGTTACCTACCCACGAGCTTTCGGCAAAAGGGTGCGGATTATCCAGGCTGGTGCATGTTTACAGTTCCAGTCGATTTCAACATCTTCTCGCCTTGGTGGTGACTTAACTGGTTGCGACATCACTTGGTGGCAACATCACTTCACCTATTCCACTATTGGCACATGTCAGTGCTCCGAACAGACTACACGAAAGGCAGGACCGGATCGTCAGTCCGACCGGACGTAACTCGGATAAGTCGGACTACCTCGGATCGACCAAAAATATTAAAACAAAAAAAATATCACAGGGACTAAAATTGTATAAAATATACATAAACACTCACTCGGATCATCGTCCAAAAGTACGAAAGCCGAGAAGGGACTTCCGAGATCATTTCCGAGTTCACTTAAAATTTCTGAGATGATTTCTGACTTCACTTAAAATTTGCGTGAAAATTTCTGACTTCACTTAAAATTTCCGCGATAATTGCTGACTTCATTTAAAATTTCCGAGATAACTTCCGAATTCACTTAAAATTTCCGAGATAATTTCCGAGATCACTTAAAATTTCCGAAATCATATAAAATTTTGCCAGGTTACCTAGCGGAGTGTTCCACGTGGTGACGGCAGTCGGTTGAGCGTAGTATTCGACTGTTTTAGCAACAGGACACGAGAGCTCGAGGACGCGACGTTTTACCGTGCTCCAGAACGGGAGTACTGGGGCTGAACGCGGGAACGCAGTTGTGATTTAGCAAGCGCGGCAAAATTAAGACGCGCACTCGACCTGTTTTCACCATGGCGACCAGTGGTCTTCATAGCATCGGGGACAGTCTAATGCTTGCGTATGATGCAAATTTGATAGATGCTGAGGACTTTGTACTTTTGTTTGACGAGAACTATTCAAGAGAATTATTTCCCTACTGGAAATATGACAAATTTGATTTTGAGAAGTAGGACGATAAGGTTTCATATAAGTGACATACACTTCCTTCACGATGCTCTGAATTTCCCGGAGAAATTTGTTTGTCGACAAAGAACTGTCTGTTCTGGTCTTGAAGGACTCTGTATTTTACTGAAGACCATGCAGTAAACCAATATCCGTAAACCATGCAGGTTTATGGATATTGTGCCGCGATTTGGTAGAAACTCAACAGAGTTGTGCCTAATTTTCAACACTGAGGTTTTAAGACTATGTTTATAGTACACACCACTAACGTCTGGAATCTTGGAACCAGCCTTTTCTCATGCCTCCGGTCTTGGAAGGTTATGCACAAAGCATTCATGCGAAGGGTGCACCACTGGATAATTGTTTTGATTTTGTAGATGGTACTCTTTGCAGAATATCGAGGCCTCAAAATAACCAAAGAGTAGTTTAGGTATCCACGCACTAAAGTTTCAAAGTATTGTTCTCTCCTTAATTCTTCACGCTGATCTGTGTGCGGTGGCCTTCTCCAATCTTCTTCAGCATCTCGATTGCTGTTGGGGTGAAGTTTGGTTCTTCTATCAAGGCCAATCTTACGCCTCTCAAACTTGACCACATGAAGTTTCCAGAGTCATGTATTTCTGCGTAAAACTTTGTTAGCATTGCTATGGATCTGACTGTGTAGGACTTTGCACTGTTCGGTGGGCCTTGAAACAGTATTCCGCCAATCTTTGGAATTGTTTTGTCAAATACATAATTGTTTTGTCAAATGTTCTTTACCAAGTTTTCAAGACAGAATCCGTTGGTCTCACAAATTCGTTTCACGATCCAGGTACTGTTATAAACGCTGTGGTATTTACTCTCATTCCTAGAGCGAAAGAACTCACAGCACTGTTCAAAGGTAAAGTCAAGGAAATCATGTTTGACCGACTCAAACGCTTTCTCTGTGATAATCTTGTATGAAGCTATGGAGTAGATCTCGAGAAATTCTTCGTCTTTGTTCTTGTTGCATAACTTGATCAGCTCTTGAGGATCGTCCGCGCCCGTGCTTAGAATCTTCTGCTTTATGTTTTCCAGATCTTTCTTACAAACACGTTAGCGGACATCCTTTCTCTCATCCCGGTTCTTGATATACTGATTCATTTTCTCTTCGTTACACAACTTTCTGACCATAGGCAATGTGCTGCCACACTTTTGGTAAATTAATTCTCTGGGCTCAGTGAAGCAATACTGGAGAATTGCTGACAGGTCTTTGACTTTCTTAAATTGGGATAACGGGTCTTTCCTCCGGAGCCATTTACAAAATGCTGTGTCCCAATAATCACCATTAATTCCAAGAACCCAATGAAAATGGGGGCCAACAATTTTGCTGCCTTTACAGGAGACATTGTCACCAACTGCATGACTGAAAATGAGCACCTCTTTTATACTGTTGCACTGACTGATCTTGTCCAGGCACGAAGCTGTAATTTGTGTAACACCACAATAGTAGTTTCCGGATTGGCATTCGTGTATGGTGTTGTCCTCCAATATGTAAATGGTTCCATTGTTATAATAATTCTTACGGGATCTTGTGTGCACACCATTCGGTAATGTCCAAATAGGCTGCTCGTTAAGCATATTCTTACTGGCTTGCATACATTCATAATGATTGGGCGCGAAGGCTCCGTCCACTGGCAAGCTTATCTTGCAACTGATTATTTTTTGACCGGTCACTTCTTTTATACCTTTACCTGACGTCAGATTGATTCTGATTGGTTGTTGATGACATCATCTTTCTTCTGGTTGAGTTGTTACCGGATGATTGACAGGGAACCCATTCAAGTGCTGCATCCTAGTCTCCAACTTTTTTTCCCCTCCTCTTCCACACCAACCAGTCAAAACAAATTTGCTGATTAGTAGCTACATTGTTGTAAAATTTAGCAACAAAATTTAGCATCCGACATCTTGCAATACAAGTTGTGCAACATTTGTTTACTTCTTATTTGCAATCATGTTCATCAACATCTTCATTTGTTATTACAGCCATCAGCATATTTTGTTGTTGTTGCTGCTGCTTTGCTTGTTCAACTTGTTGCTGCAGCAGACCTTGAAACATAGCTGACTGCTGTTTTCTGTCATCACATTGCATCTCTCTCTTGTGTTTCCTGCCTTCCAGTTTTCGCTCTTTGAACTCTGCTTCCAGTTGTGCTTTCTCTCTCAGCCAGTCAACTGTGTCTCTCCCCGTTCTCTCTCTCTTAACTCTTATAACTCTATATCGTGTAAATATGTTTATTTAATTTCGGCTCGTGCAACCAGTGCAAGGTTTCTTTGAAAATTCTTGCAGTCCCCGCCCTTTCCAAATTAAACTGTGGCGGAAACTGTCGATTCCGTAAATCGTCCATTGAAAGCAAACCACTGCAGAATCTGACTGCCCGTGCGCAGACCTAAGTTGAACAATTTCCGGTTCCAAGTAACTTCCTCATTTTATCTAAAAACGGCCCTCGTACTCAGAAGCCTTCTCTGCAGGTAACTCTAATTTGATATTCAAGGGCAGATGAGGGCAATTGACGGTGAAGGAATGCAGTAACTTATCCATGTTATCCATGTTATCCGGCCGGACCGACAGAGAATTTCTCGCTACAATATTTTGTTGATTTCGAGGACAAACCTACCGCAACGGTTATGCGTATCGTCCAAGAAGCTAATTTAGCGGGTTAGAAAAATACTGAGTTGGCGTTACCATGGCATGGTTGGCGGAGTTAAGGAGTCAAGAATCCCAAGGGCAAGGGATTGGTTGCCAATGCAAAGGCCGATTGGTTGCCAATGCAAGGGATTGGTTGCCAATGCCAATGGCGAGTAATTCCGAGTATTCTAAAATGAAGCTAGCGCTTTGTAATTCATGTTTTCTAGAATTTCAACAAAAAAGGCAGAAAAATAGCTAAACTGACTAGTGGAAGCTTTTGATGATCGATGTTAAACATATTTTCTTGTGCATGTGCCAGATAGCCGACCCATCGAGTTCCACTTGTAAAACGCAAGAATTCAGTTCTCAAAAATAATTTCGATAAGGTTATCTAAAATTTCTCAGTAAACACATTTTAAAAAAAAGGAATCTAGTGAGTTTCCTATTATTTTTCCTTTTTCAGATCTGCTAAAACTGTACGTGGATGGGCTACTGAGATCCCTTTATGTTGGCCGGGTTGACTTGCTACACGTAGAATAAAATAAATCAGTCCATGTTCGACTTGAATATCAGTCTATGTGTTGTGCAATGTACAATCCCCTACCAAGTGACATGTACGGGCCACTAATCCAAAAGAGACGCTGATTTTGCTCAGGCTATGGTTTTGCAGGTTATAGGATAGACACGGATTTACCTGTATTATAATCAACCGTCTATACCGTTAAGCTCTCGATCACTGCATGGTTAAGTGTCTTACATATCATATCAAGGAAAAATGGATTTACATTTTCGAATCGTTTCCATGAAGATCTCTAAAGAGCAATTTTGAACTAAAAAGAATGCTGGAAGTTTTATTTCGCTCATTGTGACTATGTAAGGTACGTGGGAACAAGAGAGCCGAGAAAGCACTGGAACTAGTTTGTAAAGGAACTATATATACTTTCTGGATGTATACATCTGCATGGTGACGGGTTGAAGTTGTGAAGTTGCCTCACTTACCATGCAATACTGAGATATCTGTTAACGACTTTAAAGTTATAAAATCAACTTGTCTAGCTTGTCGGCAACAGATGAATTTTGACTACACAGGCCTATATCAGTAGCTTACTGAGGCCACCACCTCAATCAGTTTGTTTTACTCCGTCTTGGTCCTTGGCAAGGGTTTAGCAAGGATTTAGCCCGGCGAAAAAAAGAATTACAAACATTGGGTGGGCTAGATTGGGTGAAAGTTCTGTTCTGCAGTGAAGTCTGGCTTCAGATCAAAATGCACCAGTTGCGGTCTTTGTTTTAAAAGTGATAATCAGTGCTCGTTACATAACCACAAAATGCTCAGTAAAACCCAGCGACGCAAATTTGCTGAAAATCGCTTAAGCTCCGTAGCAGGCCATGTAAGCCGCGAGCCACTGAATGTTTGGTAACTGATCACCAAGAACCGAACATGCAAGTATTGCTATTTAACCCGCAGTCGTAATATGGTAGCAGTTACTGCTAAGAAGTTACCTCCTATAATTCTATGGTGTTCAAAATATCCGATTTGGATAAACGATTTAATATAGCTGATAGATAGTACGTAGTTATCCAAGTTAAACTTATTATAAATAATTTCAATATAAAATATTGATTGTTTTAACAATACAAAAAATTATATATACAAAAATATAAAATTTGCAGGTATTTAAAATTAAATGTTTAGAATGCAATAATATATATACTTGGCGAAATTTGACTGTTGTTTCATACAACGCCGGATTGATGAACGCTGATTGAATTTTAAAAAACAGTCAGATTGAACCATGCAAGTCTCTCACGATCTCTTAAAAAATCAAATCACTGCCAGTGCCGTGTGTTCATTTTAAAATAAAAATATGACGCTTGCACTTAAAAACCGCATCGAATGCATAGAAAATGTTTATAGCGATGACATTGAAATAACTCTTATAAAAAATCATATAATAAATAATCGATTGTGGTAATTGATGTCACAATTTCCTTAGAGTCTAGAGATGTTTAATATCACGGACCAGGTAAAATTTTATAAAAGATAAAATGGACTGATGAACTGCGAGATCAGATCAAGGACAAGCTACGAATTTATCGAAAATAAAATAATCGAGGAAAGCAGTGACAAGAAAGCAGTGACAAAAAGCGATTTAATAGTGATATTTTGGATCGGCCATCAATTTTTACTCAAACGCAAAATGTTAGGCAATATTAACCCCGCAATATTTCCAGGTTAATACGCAACGGCAAGTTACTTATCCTGAAGTTATTCACTGACAAGCAACTGGCACTTTTAGTATCACAACAAATAGCTCGTTTATATCTTTACAATTTATACAACAACAGTCAACAGATTCGTCAGTTTCTAAAATTTGTGTTCACCCGCATTTCTTTTGCAATATAAATATGTCAACCTCCATGAAACAGTAGAACCATTATAAAATACTTACGTGTACACTTAATTACTTGGATTATCAGAAGGCACTGACTCACAGCGACCGAACGACAGAGACCGGGAATATTTGTGCTGCTGTGCGTGGCGTGGGAAAGCTGGAGGCTTGAAAGAAAACATAAAAAAAAAACACCTGCACGTGTTCCCGACTGGGAGACTGGAACTAGATTTCTTCGCCGGCAATGTTTGTGGCATCATGGGATAGCATCGTGAGGTTTAGTTGTGACATGTTCATGTTGTATGCTGTGGAGATTGAATTTTCTTAATTTTCTTCAACATCATGAGCGATACAGAATGCAGAGACAGATCCGAAGATAAGGTATTGATGCCTGTTTTGTTTTGTGTTGAATTTTTCAATTTTGAGATTTAGAAACTTGTGTTTTTGTCACACAAGCATGAAATATCTCAACCGCCATCTTGAATGTATATTTCCACGAATTTTTGCATGACTTATCTCTATTTTGTGCTATATGGCTACCGTAGAACTTACTACCGAACATATTTTGGACGTCAGTTATATCGTTTATACGTGAGGATACAGTTTTACTGTAACTAGAGCTGTGAAAGTGGCCTTTTATTTTGGTATTGTGTCAATATGGGGTTTCCGTATCGAAGTTCGTATGCGTTTAGCCCGCGCTCAGAAATATTATCGAGTTTGGGCTGATTTGCTAGTTTGAACACAAAATATGGTTAATTTATTAGAGAAAACAAGTAATGTCTGCTGGTGCCATTGTACCATATATAAATGTTTGAGGTTTGTTTGTGTAAGGCACAGACTGACAGAGGAATTGGCGGTTTTGCACTAGAGAAATTGACAGGTTGACACACGGTGCATGCAACATTGCATGCATGCAACATTGCATGCAATGAGTAAAGTGCATCGATTGTCACCCTTTGAAATTGTTGCATGCAATATTGCAGAAGTAGAATCCAGTTCTACTTCTGCAATATTGCATGCAACAATTTCAACAGCAAATCTAGCTATCTTCACATATCCACCAAATATTGCTATGCAGATAGTGATAAACTATGCTGGGGACTGGAGACAAAGATGTCTATTTCTAAGTAGACTAGGAAATGAGGTTCATTTTTAGTGGCTACACGATAATAAATAGATGCACAACCACTTCATATTTTTCTTTTGCTAGCTTTGAATTCAGTAACCATTTTCTGGCTCTACTTTGACTTCACTATGTTTGACTGCATCAATGCCTAGACGTGAAGTCACTTCATATCTTTCCTTTGCTAACACTAAGTTAGATACAGATACTTTTATTAGTTTTCAGTTAACTCCTCATTCTATTGATTATTTTAGTTAGTTCTACTATTGAAAGACACTTTGACTGTATTTCTAGGACAGTGGGAAAGAAGAAGAGTATAATGGAGATGCCAGATCCCGCTCAGCATCTCGCTCAAAATCCCATTCTCAGTCTCATTCAAGATCACGATCAAGGTCACCTTCAAAATCAAGGTCGCGATCCTATTCAAGGTCACCTGCTCATTCCTATTCAAGATCAAGGTCTCGTAGCCGATATTCTAGATCACATTCCAGAAGTCGCTCAAGATCCAGGAGTAGGTCAAGAACACGATTTAGAAAACGCCGCTCTTATTCCCGATCTCGTTCACGAAGTCCCTATTACAAGCGCCGCAGAAAGTAAGTAATTATTATTCACATTTTGCTATTCAATTTCTAAGCATCAATATTGTTAAACTTAATGATCAGTTTGAACTCTTTAATATTTACAAAGTCCAAATCAAAATAAAGTCTTATTTTTATAGGAAACTATTTAAAGTAAAAACCCAATTCAGACTGTGGGTGGCTAGAAGTGCCCTTGCCGATTTCAATCCTTATAACTATTAAAGAAGCATTTAAGCTATCTAAAGTGCTGGGATTTTATGACTTGTCCAAAATTTTGGTTTGCTAATCTTGTTCACATGGCAATTCTGATTTGATTTCGTTAATTTAATAGTTTCTGCTTTAGAACCAAAATTTATTTTTAAGCATTTTGATAATATCTGATCCATTTAAGACAATTTTCTGACATCACTAAAAAAATCACTAATTACCATTAATGGATAAGTAATTAATGAGCTAATTAATAAGCATACCAACTTTTGCTAGCTTATCTCTCATAGTGTTGGAGTTTATAGACTACTGGTACTTTCAGCCCCCTCCCCCACCCCCCAGTTTGAGGAACTCCAAGAAAGCTCTGTCTGAATAGCGTTGAAGCAAATTTCATCAAGAATAATTACCACATTCTCTGGGAAGAAGAACAATATACATGAAGTGTATTACATTTGAAGCTCATGGTTATAAAAGGGCAACTTCCGAATGCATGTAACAGATTTCAAGATGCCATCCCACTAATTTGTGAAGCCCACACAATATTTTTTGTCGTTTAAATTGTAATTATATTCTTTATAGGAGCACCTCTCCGCTCTCAAACAGGAAGCGCCATGTTGGAAACAGAGTAAGTTTAATTTTACTTTAGTTTTTATTGTATTTATTTGAGAAATGGTACTTTTTGGCATATTTAGTTGGCAGTGAATGGGGAAGGTCAGTATTTGAAGAGATAGCTTGTGAAACAGAGGAGGGGGTAGGGGTGGGGGCACTTGGCATGTCCCTAACCTTCCTTTCCCTGTATTTATGTCCCCTGCTGCATCACCTTGTTATTTCTCTTTCTGTAATTTTTGCACCCCTCTACTCTCTTTTTTTGCTCTTTTTTTTGTGAAAATGTAGCTCATATACACCTAATTCAAGAAAGCTTGACCTGTTTTCATAAAACAAAAAACATAAAACATGTGACCCAAAGGAATTGTGGGAATGCTAAAAAGTACCTTAT
>JANVCJ010068696.1:0-13011 GCA_026413505.1 Epizoanthus ramosus
CCCCCACGAAGGACTGGATCTAGCTAAATTTTGCATTAGAAAAATGGCGTATTAGAAAACAATTTAAATTCTATGGGGGTATCACCAAAAGATACAACTAAAAATAACTCGAGAACGTTACGGACTTTCGCCGATTTTACGACACGAAATTAAATTAAACCATAACTTATTCATTGTACGTATATATAATTTATCTGTCATACCTACCTTCATCAAACATGTCCACATCCTTGCGGCTGATGAGCGCTTTGAAGTCTTCCACCGGAGTAACTGTACCCACCTGGAGTAAAATAACAAATATTACTATGAATATTATAAGGCTCATTACTGCCGCGTGCTATGATTGGTCAATTTCAGGTCCGTAAGTTGCCGTACAGATCTCTCGCTCTCGAGCGGCTGCCATTTGTTTACTTTTTCAACTTTTTACACGCCCTCACTTGCTCCAAATGATCAATTATCTTATCGGCCTCGTTATGGCTTCACTTTCTCATGGCTAGCGTACTTTGCACTTGGGCCATAAACGGAAGGAAAAAAGGACCCAGCACACTAGCCCAATAAGAGGTATATATCTGAGCCAATGTATAGAAAATTCAATTAATACCAATGACACAGAAACAATAACATTCCAGTATACTATTTTAATACTTATTTCTTTAGGTAAGGATAAGATAGACGTTGATAAATTGACTGGGAGCTGCATCGATTAATGATGTATCTGCATTAACCTAGATGTCAAGTTTTCATATCTGTTGTCGCAACTGTGTTTTGTTGCACCGTTGCAATAGATATAATGAAGTACCTCGACATTCTACTGTTCGCTGATCACTACATATACCACAATGCAATATTGTAGTAGTAAAGCAATAATATAATGTCGATGAACAACGCCACAATGCATCAGCACTATTCTCGGCATTGTTTCACAAGTTAACATGGTGTAAATGCACAGTTACGGAAACACGTGTTTTGTTTCAAAAAAAGGTATGACAACAATAGGCCACTTGACCCATGACACAATAACAATGCATCTTGGAAAAATCCGACTAGACCCAACTCTTATGATCTTGTGGTAGCAAACGCTAGTTATTAAACAGCCATCAAGTATCATACAACAAAACATTGCTGGAAAAGCACTCAAAGTTTTCTAAACTAGAGTTTTTAGAATTCACTGCACGAAGCAGGCAATCGTTGTGTTTTCGTTGTGTTGCTACTTCGCAGGAGACTAGTTACCACTTGGTTTATCCCAAGGTTTACAGCCGCCGTTATATCGGTAAAGCGGCGTATTTGTACTAGAAAAAAGTACTTAAAAAAGGGAAAAATGAAAAAATGATTCAAATGAAAAAAATGAAAATAAAAAAAACTCAAAAACAAAAAACAAAAAAGGATTTGTACTAGTGCTCTATGGAAGAGCAGTAAAGGTGTGCTGATACATCCTCAGTCTGTCAGTAGACAACACAACATGTTCAACTGACCTCTGTAACGTCTCCCCTGGCCAGGCTAGCCATACTAAAGTCTGTCTCATCCTCGTCAGTACGGGCTTTCTTTGCAGACTGCTCGCCATCAAGATCCAGGTCAACACTTGAAACAAATAACACTCTTCAGAACTCGCATATATGGTATGTATACACAACAGATCGACATCGTCCCTGAATTTGGACATTCCGGACTTAGCATAACCACTTATTATTGTTTAATAATACTTAGTATCTTTAAAGGGGCTATTTCAAGGCATTTTTGGGATGCACGAAATTCTCTACAAATCAAAGGAAATACAAAAATAGCAGGTTACCGTTGTAGAAAAACACGAGAGATTATGGTAAGTCGTAAAGGAACGTGGATGGTTAAAATTGGGGAAGATTAAAACGGATTACAAACTCTCAATTTAATTTCGGTCCAGGCCAGACATTAAATAAATACATTAAATCCACTCGCTGTCAAAATTGTGTTTCTTGTATTTAGAAACTTTCGGTTTTTACATTATATGCCCATTCAACCATTTGTTGTCATCCTGTTGAGCTTACAACTTGTGTTTTATGAATGTGAACGCTTTGTTCCTGACAAGAATTAGCAGCATGCGCATTACCGTGACATAGCCGATACAGATAGATATCCCCTTAACACTGTAAAACTAGAAGGGTAAAAACAAGTAGTGCTATAAAAAATTATAATCAAGAGCTTTTACTTGAATGGTCACACTTCATGCGGACTTTGCCAGTATGATGGGTTTGTAAGGTATGACATGTCAATTGAAAGGAGCACATGAATGGTATTCACCTGGCCTTGAACACGTTCTCTGCGGCATCTTTTTTCTTCTTTGTTTCAACTCGTTCTAAAGGAAACAAGTCCTGAAAAAATGCAATGAATCATTATAACTCGTTCGTTTAATTTGGTCAATTAAGCATGGCAATACATTCAATATCTTTCTTCAAAACATTGAAATACTAAATCAACGTTCTTGTGAAACGCATATAACAAGTCTCAATGCGTTTTACAGATATTGCTATAAACATATCTTGTTAAGAAAATAGCTTAAAGTCTTGGCTGATAACACAAAAATTGTTTACGGAATAAAAAGGTTTTGAGAGAAGTTTTAAAGAGGTTGTAGAGTCTGCTAATTTGACATGTCCAGGTATGGTGTCCTATAGTAGAGCTGCAAAAGAAAAATCCCTCTCGCCATAGGTAACAGTTTTAACATTGGGTTTTATCAGAAGGGATTTATGTGCGGAGCGGAGCTCTCTTCTTGGATTGTAAACTGTTAATAGGTTGGAGAGATATGATGGAGCTTCTTGGTTCAGGATCTTGTAGGTAAGGAGAAGAACAGGGAGCCAGTGAAATTGTTTTAGGATCGGCGTTATGTGGTCGTGCCTCTTTGTTCCCATAACTAGTCGAGCAGCTGTGTTTTGCACACGTTGCGATTTATCAATTTGGTTAATATATGTCAATACAAAAACAGGACTTCAGAAGATCTTTTTAACTTTCGATAAGCATTGGAACATAATAATGTTTGAATCCATGACTAGAAACTGAAAGCTGGAATATTACATGCCTATGGCAATCTCACAAGTACAGCCTGACTGATAGCTCCCCCAGCTATGCTGCCATTGTTGTAAGTTATAAGTTATAAGGTAAGTTATAACTTATGTTATCGAAACAGTCCAGATCCACGTTTCCTGGCTCGCTGTGCAACTTTACTCTTACCTTTCACTAACTGAAACTGATTAATTGTTACTCTTATATTCAACGAAAGTTTATCCTCTACTTTTCCGTAAAGGAACACTAACAAAATGGCAGGAAAACCAAAGTTATTGTCATCATTTCCAAAGAAGGCGAGACCAGCATTTATTATACTTACTTTGACTTTCATGCACTCTGGCGCACAGCGGGCTTTGAACTCTTCACTTGGTTCCATGTAACTAGGAAAGAACAGTGGAATAATTAGTAAATATATAGGCGAGAACTGCTGATCACTATTCTAGTATGCAAACATAACATTATTGGTGGTCGGGTTTGCCAGGATGAGAATTAAGTCAGCAAGAACTTAGTAGCAACATCACCAATGATTACAATGATAACGGCAAACAAACAACAGCGAAAATGAAAGTGATGACAACAACAACAACAACAACCACAACCACAACAACAGTGACAATGACAATAATAAATGCCATAGTCCAAAAGCCATTTCCTGATGGTGTCCCTTGATCCCTTGGAGGACCTGCGTCCACAAATAGTCTGGTGAATGAAGGTTGTACGCTTCTTAGACTCAACATTGACCGAAACCAGACTAAGCCAATCATACGAAAACTGAGTCTCGAGGCGAATTATTTTTTCATTATTACTTGTATTTCGTTATATTTAAAAAAGCTAAGACTGGACCATTAGGAATAGAAGACAATTCTCATTGTGTGATCTGTACAATAAAGCTCGTACAATTGCAAACAAAGAGAATGGTTAAAGAGAAACGAAGAGTGATGCCCAGGAATATCAGGTGTTTTGATACCAAAACAAGATGTTTGATTAAGAATAAGACGTATTAATCTCTGGGTGTTGATAATCCGACTTACACATTACAAAATAGGATTACAGAATTTCTTTTTTCCCAACGCTTCACCACATACGTCAAGAACTAACGCAACACATTCACCTCGTACCTTGCAATAACTGGGTCCAGTTCTGGCAGAGTTGGGTCATCTGGGTTAAGTGCCCGATGTTGGATGCACTATAGATAGAACAAGAGATTATCCATGAGCTCAACACCAAATCCTTTCCAGCAGTTTACTCAGATTTACGAGCACTGTTCTGGAATGCGAATGTCCACGATCACCTGGCATCATTTACATTCACGAATCCTTTGAATGTCACTCAAAGCATTCTGGGATGGGATGGGGAATAACAATGACCTATCCTCATTACCATTTCCAAATCCTTCGAATATCATTAAAGAATTCTATAGTGGGAAGGAGTATAGGAATTACAAGAACCATCTCCATTCATATTCATGAATCCTTTTCACAGAGCAATTCTTGCTACTTTTCTTCCGGTTTAAACTGAACAAAACCTAACTTATCAGTACATAACACATGCAAGAATAGAGAAATAATTGCGAATAGAATAAAAAGAAGAGTTGGGGAGTAAGGAAAACAGAATATGTTACTCAAATACAGTAAAACAAATCAATCAAATAACAACACAAGGTTTTACATCCCAAATGGGTATACACAATATAAATTTGTAGTTAGCCTAGACAATGTTGTAAAATTGACTTGAATAATTTATAAACGACAGTACCTTGCCTCCTCTAATTTGATTTAAGGGCAAATGAGGCTAATTGTGGGTAATTGAGGGCAAACGACGGTAATTGACCGTGAAGGAATGCAAATGAGAGGAAGGGGGATTACAATAAATACAATACAATACTTGTAATACAATACTTTATTGACACATGAGAGGAAATTAGGAGTGTCCTGACTAGTGGGTCGCTTCGCTCAGCAACTCAAATAAATTTCAAATAAATGTACTCCTTAAACGTGAATAAGGTTTGGGAATAAGTTTCTGTCAAATAAGAAAACTGGACAGGAAAGTCAGTCTGTTTTGAGCAATGCAATGCAAATCATTCGGAGACAGGGCCTTTGCGCACTCTAGAACAACTTTATGGAACAAAAATGGGTGCCATCTACGCACTGTTTTAAGAAACAATTGAAAACGTAACTTTTTAATAAGCATTTTTTATCTTAACTGTTTTTTGTTTCTTTTTTTCCTTTTCCTTTTTCTCTTTTTAAAGCAGATAATATTTTTATAAATAACTGTAATTAGATAGCACTTTAGAATATTTTAATATTTGTTAACGCTGTACAAATTCTATATTATTATTCAAAACTTTATTGTAAAAGATGCCAAAATATGAGTCAATACTGAAGATAGCACTCTCGACAAGTTAGTTCACATCTTCAACATAAATTCAATTTTAACGAATTATAATCCAAACTCTGTCGCGCACATTACAGTACTCAAGTCATTCGTCTGTTTTTGCTTTTCGGAATACTTTACATCACATCATATTAAAAGATCTGACCTATCGCACAAAATAACTGATGAAATACCACTCAGGACTGACCTGAAACACTCGCTGCCTGACGGGGTTAAAGGTCACTTTGGGGTCCAGTGCTTCCTGAGGGTTGCCGTCTTCATCTCTGTATGCAAAAATGCACAAAGTACTGTCAGTTACCTTTCAACCGCTTACAAAGCAAAGATAGAAAAACTGCCAGACTTACACGTAGGCATGGGAGAGATCCATCGAAGTAATCAAGCCATCTACAGCGTCCAACTGTTCAGCTACAAATGAATGCAAATGTTATAACTAATGTAATACCGCAAATACAATACAATAAAATAGTACAATACAATATAATACAATACAATACAATACAATAGTACAATACAATACAATACAATAAATGCTTGGAAACCACGGCATGGCGCAAGCAACTCAGCAATCATAGTGAAAATCATAGCAAATAGGTTTCAATATTCGCATATACAATTCAGCGTGAATATGAACGTTTTCTGCTCGATTCTAAACACAACTCGTTAAACTATGGTTTCCAATATGGCTGCTGGATCACTTGTGTCCCAGCATGATACGATTCCCCTGTGGTCATCATAGCACTCGAACTGACAGAACTGCGATCGTGTGCATGTTAATGATTGATCGTTGTCTATGCTATCAATCACAAAAATGATCTTCGTGTGTATAGCTGGCATATATACATCCACGTATATTTCTCATACCACTTGTATATCAACAAGTCTGAAAACAACATTACCTGTTGGCTCATGCTTCTTGTTGGCATTCAAAGACGCGAAGGTAAAGTCGCGTAGGTCCTCCATAAATGGAAGAGCAATGAACTGTAAATACTGAGCAGATAGAAGAATGACAGGGTCAGTCTCAATCCATGGAGACAATCCTTCTACAATAGACCGTAGACAAGTACTAGGTTGGGGTTCTTCTTCTTGTTGGTTATATCATTTGCTTAATTTACAAAATACTGGAATTATACATATATGGCCAATACGGCAACAAGGTTTCAAATAAGAATCTCGATACGAGAAAAATGTTATAACACCATAAGATAACCACAATTAAAATATATTACGGTTGGGATGTCTATTCATTACACGGAATGTCTCTCATTCTACCACATTATGGAACCCCTTGACCACTCTACTCCTACATTATGGAACCCCTTGACCACTATACTCCTACATTATGGAACTCCTACTCCACTCTACTCCTACATTATGGAATTCCTGCACCACTACACTCCTGCATTATGGAATTCCTACACCACTACACTCCTACATTATGGAATTCCTACACCACTATACTCCTACATTATGGAATTCCTACACCACTATACTCCTACATTATGGAATTCCTACACCACTATACTCCTGCATTATGGAATTCCTACACCACTATACTCCTGCATTATGGAACTCCTACACCACTATACTCATACATTATGGAACTCCTACACAATTATACTTGTGCATTAAGGAATTCCTACAGTATGGAACTCCTATATCACAACAAATACTATTTTAATAGCTCTCTCTCTTTCCGTTTTTAAAGCCAAACTGTTTTTAAAGTCAAACTCAAGACACATCGTTTTGAGATAGCATTTAAATTATCTAGATGGAGGATCCTACACCTCCTGAACATACTGTACTTAGGGTCTCTAAAACAGCATTGTGAGAATATTATAGTATCTTCGTCAATGGTCTTACTTATTTTAAATTGCCTCTAAAATTCTTAGCCTGTTGGACCTATCCTTAAGCCTACAGCATGCTGTCCAATTTTTCACTGGGGAACAAACAAATTCATTAGTGCTAAATATGTTGAGTCACACAACTCACACTAGTAGATATTTCTTACACCAAGCATGCCTTTAGTGGTGAGTTTGGAATGTAGTGAAAATTAGGGGAGCCAAATTTGCAATGTTTTATACATGGCTGCAGTGACACTTGCTACTGATTCCTACGTATGTGAGCCACTGAGATCGGCAGTAAGGTGCAACAGGAGGTTTGCAAAACAACCCCTGATTTTCTCATACATGCCATAGACTTGTCAGAACCTAACCCCTTGGGTTGTATTCGTACACCGTTCCACACTCCGTTTTGGAATGTAAAAATAATACATTTGTTTAAAATGTGGAAAATCTTACAGCCCACCTGGTGACAATTTAGTATTACCTGTTGGCTACCGAAGCATTGGCTAGCTGTGCTACATGTGTCCTATCAAGCTCATAGTTCCCTCATACTCTGGTAAAAACATAAATGCTGGTTGTATACAACTTACCTCATGGTCCGGTTTGATACAGGGAGACAAGAAACCTAGCTTGGGTGCAGCATTCTTCCTAAAACAGTATCGCACAATAGCCACTCTGTCCAACTCATACAAGGCGTGAATAAATGCTGACAGAGCTACTGCTGCAGGCTGACGAGAATAGAAACATACAGATTCAGACTGTAGGAAATACAGCTGTATGTGGTATACGATTTACATATAAATAGAAGAAAATAGGCAAGGCTCTTAATAGTTCTATGTATTCTTCGACAAATACAACTGTAAAGCAGTAGAAGAAGGCAATTTATTCAAGCTTTTTACACTCCGACCACATGCAAAATTGTGTCATTTGAGGTCTAAAAAAACTCCTGGAAATATGGGTTATTCTTGAAGCTACTTCGTTTACAAAATGTCGTGAGACAGAAGGGGTAGTTGAAGTACTTTCTCTATTATTGTGAAGTCCATATAGGTTAATGTACATACCCATAATTATTATAGGGATGAAAACAGACACAATCGGGCCTGACCAAATTAGGAAGCATAGTGGCATGGTCACTGGGAAGCATTCAAGCACTGGAAAATGCTCACTAGCAAGTACTGTGCTATGGTCACTAGAAACCACTGGAGCATAATCACTAGACAGCACTGGGAGGGCTTGGTCACTAGATAGCATTGGGGTATGGTCACTAGGCAGAATAGACAAATGGTCACTAGCAAGCATTGCGGAATGGTTACTAGCAAATACTGGGGGCATAGTCACTAAGCAGCATTGGGAAATGCTCACTAGCAAGCATTGGAAACTTGGCACAAGCAAGTACTGTAATTTTTATATACTGTTTATGTTTGTAATATGGGCAATCCTGTCACAATGGAAGCGCTCGATTCCATCCCAGAAAGGAACATTGGTCCGGCACGTGAATCGCTACAAGAACTAATGAATACTGTACAATGTTATGTACAACATACGATTCTTCGGTCCCAAACTCTGGAATTCTACAGATGAATCACGCCAACCCTTGAGCAAGTGTTCACTCAAGTCAAAATTAAAACAAAACTTCATTTCATTAACCTTTCTATAAATTGTTATCCGCCTAACTTATTTGTTTATTGTGTTATTCTTGTTAAGGTATTTATTGTCATTCTTTCCTCTTTTTGTTACCGATTCTTCCCGTACTGTAATCGACTGTTGTAAAATCAGAAGAATCTTGGCACACAAATTTTAGAAATCACCCATTTTCCTCTCAACAAAAAAGAGATACCCGCTCTCCAGAGACAATCACTAGTCGTGCCTATTGACCAATGATTACTACAGTTCACATTTAAAGATCGCCTGTCTCGGTTAGCCCTATATGGTTATTACAGGTGGCCTTCACTTGATTACTTGTCAATCTCTCTTATTTATATTCTGCTGTAAAATATCAGATGTAAAATAAAGTTGTTGTTGCTGCTGTTGTTATTGTTATTATTGTTGTTGTTGTTGTTGTTGTATGGTCACTAGCGAACACTATGGCATTGTCACTGGACAGCATTTGGGCATGGTCACTAACCAGTATTGGGAAATGGTCACTAGCAAGTACTGGGCTATGGTCACATTCCTACGAAGCATTGGGACAGTCACTAGGTAGCATTTGGGGATGGTTATCAGGAAGCATTGGGACCTGGTCACATTACTCTGAAGCATTGGGATATGGTCACTAGGTAGTATTTGGGGATGGTCATCAGGAAGCATTGGGATATGGTCACATTACTACGAAGCATTGGGACATGATTATTATATAAAGCGTATTATATAACATTCCCTGTATAAGCGCTATACAAATTTTATATATTATTATTATTATTATTTATTATTATTATTATTATTATTATGATCAGTAGGTAGTATTTGAGGATGGTCAGCAAGAAGCATTGGGACATGGTCATATTACTACGAAGGATTGGGATATGGTCACTAGGTAGTATTTGGGGATGGTCATAAGGAAGCAGTGGGATATGGTCACTAGGTAGTATTTGGCGATGGTCACCAGGAAGCATTGGGGCATGGTCACATTACTACAAAGCACTGGGACATGGTCACTAGGTAGTATTTGGGGATGGTCATAAGGAAGCATTGGGATATGGTCACTAGGTAGTATTTGGGAATGGTCATCAAGAAGCATTGGGGCATGGTCATATTACTACAAAGGATTGGGACATGGTCACTAGGTAGTATTTGGCTATGGTCACCAGGAAGCATTGGGGCATGGTCACATTACTACAAAGCACTGGGGCATGGTAACTAGGTAGTATTTGGGGATGATCATCAAGAAGCATTGGGGTATAGTCACATTAAGTTATGAAGCATTGCCATGGTCACTAGGTAGTATAACAATCCATTTGGGGATGGTCACCAGGAAACATTGGGGCATGGTCACATTACTACAAGCATTGGGATATGAAGTATTGGGGAGGCATTGGGACACGGCCTCTTGGTGTCTTGGAACATAGTCAATAGGAGGCACCAAGACATCGTCAATAGGAAGTATTTGAGCCTGGCCAATAGGAAGCATTGGATCAGTCATGTTACTAGGAAGAATTGGGTCATGATCACTAGGAAGCACTGGCACATAGTCACCAGGAAGTATTGGGAATGATGACTAGGAAGCTTGAAACATGGTCACTAGAAAGCACTGGAACATCGTCACAAGGAAGCCCAAACAAGAATACAATAGGTGCCTATGGCTCTGTTTTTGAATGGCACGGATAAAACTGGCACTGGTAAAGTATCCCTTAAAAGAACAAAGCCATCGAAATCATATTGTTTGTTATGCAGTCCAAGCCATTCCACTTTTTCTGCAGTGTATATGTACCTTTAGAGTGTGTTTAGTTAGAGTAAATATATTCGGAGTGAGGCAAAGACAAATTATAGCTGTCTGTTACAGTAAGTTGGGAGGGGGTTGACTATATTGCTTAAATGGAATTCAAATTTCCTTTGGTTATTTCTTATTAACAATGTCTTTCGGAGTAAAAAGTGGAGGATCTCCTACCTCATCATCTGGTTGGGGCACAAAGGCAACAACACTTTCACCCAGATAAAGATGCTGTTTAATCTGTAGGAAAAAGGTGATATAATCATTACAAGCAAGCAGAGTTATTTGATGACTATGTCTATGGTCCATGACAGGATAGATCTAAACTATACTAACTCTGAGCTTATAATATTAATCGCAATACAGGCGACTGGCTGGCAGATGCACTGCATATCAGTGGTACTTACATCTTTTGAAGATGCAAACTGCAGAACCTTCAGGCATTTTTCTGTCGGTAGCTTCATGCTTTCTTTGTCGATTTTCGTTTGGGGAACAATTGTTTTTCCATATCGATAACCTAGATGAGGTGAAAACAAGTAGAAAGCTGCCTGGTTAACAGTTTCTCTTTAATTGCGCAGTCAAAATTTTCTTCTGGGCTGTCTGCAGAAATTTGCATGACAAGGGAGGATAGTGTACTTTTGTCATAGAATGAGTGTGTGTGAGCACGAACTTGTCAGGAACTGAGGGAATACCCCTTAGAACATTTGGAAACTTTGAGGTTCCGAAATGCTATATTCAGCACCTCCGCACAAAACGTCCTCAATGATAAACCTCTACTGCGATCTAACTACTCAGTTATGGGATTCACTTTGACCTTGATTATCAATAGGAAGATCAGATAAATCCTTTAAGACAAGGAAACTAGCTGATACAATCTTCTGAATTGTAAAGGCAAGTTGTTCTCAACTTTGGAAACTATACTTTTGCTTGAAAAATACCTAGCTCTTGTTATGCTACTGTGAAAGCAAACATAATTCAAATAACTCAATAACTCGATAACCTCGTACAAAAAAGTTAAATCAGCACTTTCAAGCAATTTATCACATTTTCATTAATAACCATGTAAAATGACATCACCAAAAATGAGGAAGGAAATTACCTGGAATGACAAATTATAGTAAATAACAATAAATCATGATATTCTAGTTATGGTCATACTAATTTCTAAATTTCTGTTTACTGTCTTGCAATCCACTTCCACCTGTCGTAACCTGTATACCTTAGCTCGAAATCTTGTATTTGTGGAATATTTCAATCGAACTGAAATTGTTAATTTAACGGAAATGTACCCATACTTTCTTTCACAGATATGAGGCAATGCAAAATGTACGTGTGGTTGAGCCTACGAATGTCCCTTTAACTGTCCCTATCGTATACTGATAATAAGTCTAATGTTAATGAGTAGCTGGATTTATAGGTTTTAGTGCTAACACAGGCATTTGGTCTTTATGAACTTCCAATCCTTCCTTTAATCTGAAGAAGGAGAGGGGAAGGAAGAGGGTGTCACTTGTGTTGAACAATACACATTAGAGACGATTTCGCTCGACTGTCCAAAGCTCCTTGTCATTGAATTGTCAAAGCAGCTTTGTGGCCAATAAAATTTACAATAATTTTGACTCGTAGCGAGTACTGAGGGCCTTTTCCTCTCACGTACACGCCATCATGTAATGCAAATGACAATGCCAATGACATGACAATGTAATGAGTTTCATCTCTGATTGGTTTACATCTTTCACTCGTCCGTCTGATTGGCTGTCTGTACTTTCGTAATTGTTGCCACAACAGATTTAGCCAATCGATAACTTTCCCTATCATCGCATTGTTATTGTCATTGCATTTGCATCAATCTTTGGACAGTCAAGCGAAATCGTCTGTAATAAAAAGCTAGTTGTGTCATGCATGGAGATAGATATGATGAGCATATCCATCACTGTATATTTCTACGTTTAATACTCCTCTCCCACAGGCTTTCATAGTCAATTAGTTATTCGTACCTTGTGCAACGTTTTCTTTTTCAACTTCCGTGTCATCATCGTCGTTTAGGTGATACGATCTTTCTATTCTAACATTCATTGTATCTGGGTTGGCAGATTGCTCAGCCTTCGCAGAGAGTTTCTTCCATGTAGCAAGTTTTTCATCTTTAACCTTTTTATTTGTAAGGGACCAGTCACTAATAGACCTTATTCATAATGGCAGATAGGAACATGGAAGTAAGGCTGGACAGTCCAATCAGGAGTTACGTGTTGCTTAAGAAATAAAATGAGGTGCAGATAATAACGAAATCTGTGAATATAGCAATTTCTAATTATATATTCA
>JANVCJ010068707.1:0-13005 GCA_026413505.1 Epizoanthus ramosus
AATAGAAATATTCTCCATACAAAGTTTAAAATATAAGTACAAGGTAAAATGTTTTGTTTGAATAAGTTTTAAAAAACACAAACATTTTTGTACACCGTGTACATCTTCAGGTGAATGACATATTTGAGAAGATTTTACAGACTACTTTTATAAAGGGTCCTTACATGTAGCTTCCGAGTTGTGTATGGAACACCGATGATGTCAGTATTGTCTTTATAGGTGTTAGATTATGGTTGGATGCAGACTATATATTTCTCTCTTAGTTTTCGAGTGTGATACCATCATTGTTCCATACACAACCACTTACAAGATTGACAAGACAACCACTTACAAAATGGTGAGCATCTGCTTGTTCTTATTATCAGTTCTTTTTTATGTTTCATTAGTAAATTGACAATATAAAATTAAGTCCAAGCCCCCTCTACTAGTACGCCTGTAAGCCAGATAAGCCTCTGGCTTCAGCACTCCTGTAATAATTTCAGTTAAGGACTACATGTACATGTATCGATAAAGTTATTATTATTAGAATACCTGTGATATTTCCTTGCCAACATCTTCTTCAACACTGCTTTTCTCTCTATTCACAGTTGTATCAATCAAGACATGTTTTTGAAGACTCAATCCAGCAAGTCTTTCTACACCTGCAGTACAAATATGATTATATGAATGAAACATTTGTATCATCCAGAATGAAACTTCATTCATATTTAAACTTTGGCTTACACCATCGCATATATGTTATCTAAATCTCAAATAAAACATTTAACTGGCAAAGTATGTAGTGATGCATTATGCCAGGATGCTAACAGTTGAGTCCAGGTCTAGATTATGATTATGTAGGTTTCCCACAAATGAGGCCACAGAGTTAGAAGAGATTATATATCAGAGTAAAGTGAGTTACAGTTTATTGTTGTCTTAAGGAATATATAATGAGAACTTGTGATGGTCTCTGGAAGCATCCTATTACAGTGTACAAGTTACTACACAGACTGCAATGTTACCTTCAGTGAGTGTTGCTGACAAAAGGACAGTCTGCATAAGACCACCAGAGAAAACCTGCTTCCTGATTGCTGTTATTATCGAAGAGATCTGCTTTTCAAACCCCATATCAAGCAACCTGAGGAAGTTAGAGAATTTGAATGTCAATTACCAGATAGGCTGAGGCATCTTGTTTAATCCAACTATTGTGACTCAAAACAAACACTCACATTTCATGATCATGATATTCCCTTAAGTTCCAATATTTGCGGTGACGGGTTCTAGGCCCACGTACATATTTTTAATATATTTGCTTACAACAGCAATTCTACAAGTCACACAGGTAGAAAAATTAACTACCGATACCAAAAAGTACATGAGCCAGAATACAATGGCCGTATTTACCTAGAGAGACGAATTATTCATCTGAGACGAATTATTCGACTGAGACGAATAATTCATCTAGGTAAATACGGAGACGAACTAAACAGATGCTGCACTAAAAATACCCAGTTTAGTTACATTGTAGTCTGTTTAGTGCGTCGTTTGGACGGCGCACTCAACAGGCGAATAATTCATCTCAGACAAATTATTTGTCTGGGTAAATACGAGATGCACTAAACAGACGCACTAAACAGGCCAGTCGATAGCTTTGTAACCAAGCAAGCAAACTTTGTTGTTGGTCCCAGTCTCTCTCGACAACCAAGTCAGCAAAAAATTTGGTTTGATGCATCTTGTATTTAGCCAAACGCATTTAAATTGTCCCATTTGATGCGTCCCGTATTACCTAGACCAATCGAATAATTTGTCTCAGACGAATAATTCGTCTCTCTAGGTAAATACGGCCAATGAACTGACTCCAGTCTTCTGGCACTTATATATCCCTAATTACCATAAACACAAAGAACCATACAAAGAACAATTACATGTACATAGTTGAACTCTCGTCCATATAAGGAACATATTTCTCTCTCCATTCCCAATTCATTGTCATTCACTGTCCATGTCAAGAGAAATCCATTATATGTTACGTGTATACAACATAAAGCACCAATTTGCTGGTGTTACATAAAACCTTGGAAGTGAGCAAAGATTGCTGTGTTCATTCAGCTTTTTTGTTCTTGAATTTCTTTTAACATGAGTCCCAAACAAAGTCCTCGTCAGTGAGTTATCAGCACTTGACATTTCTGATACAGGAATTTATAAGGCAGGTACATTGATCTGCCAGTGTTTGATAAAAGTTTGGAAAATGCTTAAAACTTGTGTCTGAATAATCATTTTTGAACCCCTGTTTTAAATTCCATGATATGTGCCTAAAATGTAAGTGTATATTAGAATTTGTTACATGATTGTACAGTACATGTATATGATTATATACATGTAACAACAGGAATTGTGATCCTATTACATATGTACATACATGTAATGCATTAGCAGATGTACATTTACCTGTCAGCCTCATCAAGGATTAACCATTTCAATTTTTTGAGCTCTAAACATTTGGTCTTCTGCAAAGAAAACACAATACAAACATGAATGACACCTTGGTAGTTGGATAAACTATAACCTTAAAAGTCACGTACGGTCATATATAAATTTTCAATAAACTACAAACCAAGGCAAAATCAAATGCACCCACTGCACACAAATGCACATGCAGAAGGTCATTGGCCTTGGACTGGCCTGTGGGAATTTGGATTTAGCTAGCGCTGTGCATGAAACACACATCAAAGGCAGTAGTCTCAAAATTGTTAAAACTGACAAAAAAAATGTGTTGTAAAAATATATACTATCCCAAAAATGTACTGTCCGTCCCATTTAGATATTAAATGTATTACCCCTTGACTCTTGCTTGTAAGAGAGGTTAATACAAATAAGTTAGTTTTGTCTCTTAGTAACCAAGTACATGTGCATGTACATTGTATAATATTTAGTGAAACATTTCTTGTACATACATGTACCAATGATAAGAAATCTTACTTCAATATGATCCAACAGCCTGCCTGGAGTTGCAACAAGAACATTGATTCCTTTCCTAAGTCTAAATAAAGAACAAAGAAAAACCTGAATCAGCCCAGTACATCATCTCCAGATGACGGAACACTACATGTATGCACTGCTTCATAAAAGCCAGAAATGGAAAATGAGATCAATGTTAGCGGTACTTACAATTTTGTTATTTTTATCTCAAATTACAACTACTTGTGAATAATAAGTTAATCTTTGAAATTCAACAAGACTTTCTTGATAATATAGAATGTCATCAGTGTGCCAGGTGGAAGATACGGTTACAGGGAGCTTCCTTACACTCCCTGACAAATGTGAATAAATAAGCCATTGACTGGATTGCATTGCATTGAATTGCATTGTATTGTATCATATCGTATCGTATCGTATTGCATCGTATCACATCATATTGTATTGTATTGTATTGTATTGTATTGTATTGTATTGCATTGCATTGTATTGCATTGCATTGCATTGTATTGTATTGTACTGTATCATATTGTATCGTATTGCATCGTATCACATCATATTGTATTGTATTGTATTGTATTGCAATGTATTGTATTGTATTGTATTGTATTGCAAGAGTAATTTGCATGTTACTCTTTCTTGAAGGCACAGCATTTTAGTTTTTATCCAAGTTTCAAGTGTTCAGAAGGGTCAGTTCCTTCAAAACTCTGCTGGCTGGCCAGTAAATTATTTCTGCAGGCCAGTGGCCAGTTGACCACTAGTAGTGCCCAGCACTGATTTAATCTAAAGTAATTATATTAAACTAATCTTCAGTTACCTTGCCTTTTCTGATTTCCTCTTTTCACCACCTGTCACCAATCCAGGCACAACCCATTGAAAAGGCTGAATGAAGCATAAGAGGTATTCAGCAAGAGATATGAGCAGCGTGCGACCATACATGAACATCAACTGGCTTGAGCAGTACCATACTTACTTCAGCCCTGTCTTTAATTAATACATTTCGTTTTGATAATTTCTCACTTTCTGGTGTACACGTAGTCTACATGTATGGGGCTGTCCAAGTTATGTAACACTTTCTTGACAATGTTGAACACTCCCACCCCCTTGGCAGTTAACCATTATTCCCTGAAGTGGAGGTACATGTAAATAGTGATGGCTCTGTTGCTAGGCACCAACACTGAAGGGAATAATAATTGTTTTACGTGTAGTGAACAGTGAACAGAGACTGAAACTATGAGTGGCTGGAGGTGAATAGCACTGGTTAACTCTAGTTTGATTAACTAATCAGAGCATGCGAAAAGCACTATTTGCTGGTTTGGCAAATCATTACTACATGTACATTGTAACACATTTATAATCACTCTACAGCTATTTCAACACAAAATTGACTTGGAATATACAGAATCAATATTAATACCAACAGATGAAATAATCTCCTTGACACACTGATTGTTCATGTACATGTACATGTATGGAACAATCTGGATTATCAAGAATTTTTTTACTTACATTTACCAGCTTCTTAAGAACATCAAAGCTCTGGAGAGCCAGCTGATAAAAAGGAAATAAGACACTATTATTAGTGAGAGAATTTAAATGGTCAACAATAACTCAAGATACACATGTTTGAGCATGGTTGACTCAGCAAGATCTCTGACTCCCAACCTGAAAGTCCCAGGTTAAATCCCTGGACTTGCCAAAGGTCGTAGTGTCATATATGGCACCTTTTGCCAAATAGTCTGCACACAAGCACATTAAGCTGCTGGTCTACATGTACATGTAGTTTCTTACTTATTTTACACTTGTAAGCACAAATAAATAAATTATATATCAAAATGTTGCCTTGTGCTTGCATTTTTCTTTTGAAAACCAAACACAAAGTCCTGATGCAAGCACAACTATATATATTTCAGTATTATGCCAATCAAAACACTCATTCTACATGTATGTCCCTTTGTAGTTTCACAACATCAGAACTAGTAAATTCAAAATGCTATACATATACATGCAACTTTCCCCTGAACTTCAAATACTCCTGATATTTCCCGACTCATAACAGCCTTGAAATGGAAAGTGGAAATGACCTTGGCCAGCATTGCAAAGAAATGAGAATACTATAATAATACTGTCTGTACAACATGCCATACAGATTAATTATTATGATAAACCAACCTCTCTTGTTGGGACCAACACTATAGCATATGGGCCATCTATTCTCTGGTGTGGAGGAAATATCGGATATCAATTATGTAAACACCCTCACTACTAAATTGTAGTAATATCTACATTACAACACTACAGTCTACCATCACAGTGCCTGGCCTTACTGTACTACCCCATGCAAACTCAATCAATCCCAGATGTTCCAATTTAATAACATGACACTCATTGATTGGGCAATATTTTAGATCATTGCCGTGGTTCCTGCTGGTGTGGTGAGAATGGAGCTTCAATTGATACAAGATGCTTACAAGACAACATAAATTGTTGTGGAGATCCCAGGGTTCAGTAGCAGATCTAGGGGGGGGGGGAGCACCAGGGGATGGTGCCCCACCTTTTCAGTCCAATTTCTTTTTAAATATTTGAGAGGCTGTATTTCCTAATAAATATATAATGAAAAACATGCTAAAAATTCAGTAAATGTCCCCGACCCCCCTAGGTCCTCACACCTTTGGCACTCGTTTTTTGTTCAACCCTTACTTGAAATGGTGCACCCCCCTTTCAAAATCTCTAGATCTGCCCCTGGGGTTGTACTCTGATTTTATAAAATTAATATGTAAGTGACAAGTAGACGTGAAGGATTTCTTTGGGTTTACAATTAACAATTTTGACATTTTTGGGGTTGGCAATTGTGTGAAATTCTAGCTCGTATTTGGGGGGAAGAAATTTCAAGACTGGGAAAACATTGTACACTTTGACCCTGATACTGCCACTGGCTTTTTTGTTGGCTCTTTAAGGTTTTGAATTATAATAATATTTAATAAATTATATATGTTTTACATAAAATAAAAATGGATTTCTCTTGACAGGGGCAATGAATGACAATGAATTGGGAATGGAGAGAGAAATATGTTCCTTATATGGACGAGAGTTCGATTACGTAATCATTTTTGTATGGTCCTTTGTGTTTATGGTAATTATGGATATATAAGTGTCAGATGACTGGAGTCAGTTCATTGTGGTTCGATCTGGCTCATGTACTTTTTAGTAGTTAATATTTTTCTACCTGCGTGACTAGCTTATAGAATTGTTGTAAGTAAGTGTGGGCCTAGAACCTGTCACCGCAAATATTGCTGTGTGTTTTATTGGGACTCGAGGGAATATCAGGAACAGAGAACATTACATGGCTGTTTGACAATATGAATTTTATCTTTTCGCATTAAAAATCAATTTTCAACATGAGAAGATAAAATTTGTATCTCTGTGTGGCCATGTACATGTAATATTCCCTACAGGTATAGTCCGGTAAATGTACTCCGGTAAATGTACAACAAAAGATACTATTAAATAATAAGATTATTACATGATTGTATATTAATTTATTATATATCAGTATTCTCTTACGGTGTTGATGAAATCCACACATCCTAAGAACATATAGTCTTTACTGTATGCCTTTGCAATTTCTGCATTTACAAAGGATTTAGGATAAATTCGTGGGTGATCTGAAAACATAATGACACAAACTCTCCTTAAGTATGCATGCACATTCAACTAATTAAGATAAAGTTTATTTAACATTAATTAGGTTGAACTGATGGAAGGATTAGAATTACTTAACACTGTCTGAACGTTAGGGCAAGGCTTTAGAGAGAATCTGCTAATAATGATAATAATAATAATGATAATAATTAATAATAATAATTATAATAAATAATTTAAATTATAATACACTTTCTTTTACTGTGATCTGATTCCAGATGCTTCATTCTGTCATTAACATCAGACAAATAATAAATAAATGAGCCTGTAGAAGTTATTTTGAATTCATACACTTTATTACAGTGCTACACTTTATCATATTTTGCACTAACTAAAGTCTGTCTCATGACCCAATGAATGGAGGATGGAGACCAAGGGATGGGAGAGAAAATTCCATCATAGCTTGTGGTATGAGCAAAGCTATTAATGTTCATATCGACGGTAACTGAATTATTACCGATTAATTGAGCACTTCCCCATATAAACGGCATGAACTGGAAATCATCTAGTCCCCAGACCCCCTGGCTACCAGCAGGCTCCAGCCTGTACTCCGTTTGTAGTCGTCGCATCAGTTCCAAATACCTAATAACAACAGAATTGCTATAATATTTACAAAATATAATTACATTCTGTGGTATACCCAGACAATACTAATTAACTTATTTTGACACAGAAAAAAAAAACATCGATTTTCTACAATTTTTAATATGGCTAGTACAACTAAGTACTGTATATAATTATTTTATATGTATTACTTAGCATATAATTTATTTATTATTAGTTATTTTCCTTCTTGAATGAGAAGTATACTTAGAATATTTGGAAAGTAAACAATTTGATGTAATGATTTCCAAAATCATAATGTTTTTAAAAGCCAAATGAACATGCATTTCAGATATAAAGTAAAATTGGTTTGGGTTCTGACAACTGATTTTTAGTGAAATGGGAACAAAAGTTCAAATGCCTTTTCACATGTTATGCTTGTTGTTTCTCTTCCTTAGAAGGTTCTTAATATTCTTGTAACTTTTAAGGAATTCTTACAAATATCAAATCTTAATACACTGTACCTAGAATGTCCAGTTGATGACATCATCATCATCATCCATGTGACAAATATATCAAATATTCATGAAAATCCTATTATTCCATGCAGAATGCTCAATAGAAACCTGAGATTAAAGATGTTGTTTGGACAATTTCATCCATCCATATAAAATAGATTTGTAGATAATACAACTTGAAATAAATGACATCTTATTCTTTTTGGCACCTTTATTTGTGTGTGTAAAATACAAAGTGAATCTCTTGCCAAAGAGAAGGGTCTACTCTAGATCTCGGCATGCTTTGTAGCCTGATAAAGCAAAGGTCTTGCAATTTGAAGACACTTCATACCTGAGAAAGACTTTAAAGACCAGAGCTGTGCAATCACTGTCCACAAATACTCTGAGTTTGAAGAGACAGCACAGAAAAACTACAAAGTACATCTCATGACCTGTGGGGCAACACAAAACACCATGAATGTCAAATTATAGTAATTAAGCTAGCTGATGCTGACTAGCCCTCCCCCAATAAAAAGATATCCTGTAAAACTAAGTTCGATGGCTTTTATGGACATGCAGATAATAATATTCAATATATGTACAGGCCCGTAGAATTGCAGTACCGGAACCCAGTATTTTTTTAGCAAGAAATGACCCATCTAATAATTTGTGCTACCCCACCAATTATAACTGACTTCTACTCGTGAAGATCCTAATACTTACCAACTCTCACGCCTACGGCATATGTCTCATGCCTCAGTGCCTATTCTCATGCTTACACACTGAACATCGATAATCTCACACCTCAGGCTTACTTGAGCTCTTTGCTGCTATTAAATAGCCAAATTCCGATTTTTTGAAAATGAATTAGTGAAAAATTGTTCCGATATTGTTAGCTATACTCTCGCTTAGGAGAAATGTCCCACTATCATCCCCATACTCTCCGAAGCTCCGTCGATTTGTGCAACCAGCCTGGGGTCGAATTGAGACTCGATTTGAAACAGCTCAGAAACGAGGCTACCAATAATGTGACATTATATTTAGTTTATCAGAGTGGGTAAGTCCAAATTTAAATGTGTTCATTACGGTCATATTAGAGATATAATCAGACACGCTCACTCTCAAAATACAGGAAATGGCATTTTTCCCGGACCCCTCTAGGAGCTCGCGCCAACGGCGCTCGCTAATGTCTCATACCTCACATTGCCCAAAGGTTGGCATCTATGGATCCTAATGATGACTAACCCATTATCCCTGCTCACTAAGTTCATGTACCTGTTCCATAATCGATTCTTGTCTTATTTCCAAAACCATCTGCAGTGGAAGAAACAAAAGGTTCATTTCAGTACGATTGTTCTAAAACTATTAGCAGCTGGCAAAAACAAATTAATGCATCTAGCATTTCATGTTAAAAGAAGTTTTTTTTGCTGGGAAATCAGGGCTTGAAATTGTGAGTCAATATGGCTGTGTTTTCAACAAGTTTCTGTAAATTTTCCTGCTGTCCTTTCATGGCTGTTGGTTTTCACTTGATGATAATAAATAAACAATCTCAACACTGGAATGATTCTTATCATGTGCTCAACCTGAAGCACTTGTACAGTGTACATGATTGCATGTGCCCCAGTAAGTACTTTCAGTTGCCTCCTCACCTCACTGTAGTTTGGTTCAACTAATATTAATTGTTGAAAGCATTATGTTTGAAACAGAATTGTCACTCCAATGTCAATGATCCAGAGTCAAATCTGATTTAATTTTGGCACAAGTGGAACAGAATCTGGAATGGATACATATAGTTTGTCTAAAGCAAACTCATGGCAACAAATTTTAATTATTATTTTGAAGCCCTCATTGTTGATCTTAATTGTCCCCCGATCTCATTTTTCAGTTTTTGAAAGGAAAAAAGCTTGGGGAGGACCAAACAAGATCTGACAGAATTCAACTGCATGTGGGTCTTGAAATCATGTAAATGCTACATGTACATGCCCGGGTCCTATGAACCAAGATCTTGTGCTGGTTCCAAAACGAATCTGAGGACAAGATCAGATATAGACTGGCATTTGTTACAAATAATTTACTTTGGTGCATTGGTCTGATCAATGATTGCACATGCATGCATAATCAAATGTTGCCAGCATGACATCTCATTTCCTCCTTTCCCCTCCCCCGCTATTTTCCTTTGAAAAGTCTAAAACAAGATCTGGGGATGAGGTTACCCTGTACAAGGTTTAGCAACAATATGTACAGTGATGTATCAGTTGAAGAAAAATTATCTATGAATAAAATTAGTAGTTACATGTACCTTTCAAATAAGCTCCAACTTCTGCACTTGCTCCCTTAAATTTGTCAGGGAGCAGTGGCTGGACAAGAGACTCTACATTCTAAAACAGGCACAGAAATGTTCATCAGTCTGTGGATAAATTAATATCTTATGTTTCAGGATTGCTTCATTTGGTATAACAAAGCTAGTGAAAGGCTATCACAGACCCCGGAATGAGGGGGAGGGGGGGACAGGGATGTATGTTGAATGCTGGGTTCATGACACATTGAATTGTTTTCTTATGTTTTTTTTATTAATATTTTTTATATTTTTTTTTGCTTCAACTAATTACATTTTTCAGCTCTAAATGTTCCAACATAATTTACACTGATGTGCAGTCTGCAGTGATTTTGCTCTCCTAGTTTTTACCATAGTTATTGGAGGGACTGGTTAGGAAAGTTGGCAAGTTCTTTGTTATATGTTTTTGTTCTCTATATCCTTTGTTTGCTGGCCTTGACCCTGCACAAAACACAAAAGGTTTTGAAATGCAAATTAACGACTATCCAGTAGATCAAGTGCAGCGATTCAGTGGATATTTTTAAGAGTAGGCTAAAAACATATCTTTTAAAGAAATATTTTTAGATATTTAATCAATTTTATGGAGGCATTCCAATACATCTGTTAATATATTCTTAGATTTTTAATTATTGTAATTTTACATTTTATGTGTTTGAACTGTTGTAAAAAGCGCTATACAAATTTATTATTATTATATTTATTATTATTATTAGAAACATTTAAACTTACACGTAATACAAAACAATGTGCAAGGTCACAGTTCGTTCAACATAAAACAAAGCAGCTTTGTACATCTCTTTTGAAGTTTGCAAAGCTTCATAACCAGATAGTTCTAACAACTATGTTCTGATGAAGAAATTGATGTCATGAACACCACAAAACACAAAGAAAGCTACAAAATTTAGTCTTTCCGTGTTCTATAGTAAGTTTTTATTTTCTCGCTTTCAATGCTATAGGTTTGATAAACAAGAGCTGCTTCGTCACGTTACCGGCGACTAGAAATCAATAAAGTTATTGATTATTGTCTTTTTACAACTTTCATCTCACGTAAAACTCACCAGGTTATATAATTTTAAAATAATTAAATTACATAGCGATAGTTATGCTTCAGGAGTTAAAGGAATTTGTAACACCATTTGAAGAAATCATGGCAGCTGAGTTAAACGAGTGTCTCGAGAAATTTTACGTTTCGAAACAAAAACAAGACGGAAAGTTCTATAAGACCTATAATAAAAGGTCGCTCACCACCATTTGCGCAGCGTTGGACCGTCATTTAATTAAGAGCGAGGGTCAGTGAATATCGACTATAATTCGCGCAATTTTCAAAAATCGAAACTTCTTAACTGAAACTTTGTCAGATGAAAGGTCTGGGGGAACTATTAACATATATCACAGTTCACACTGGCTAATTCTATTCTGTGTTGTGCAGTGGACAATATCCGTCTCGCCTCTTGAAGTATTATATCAGTTGTTTGGATGTAACTTTGTTTTTGCATTATTTGTTCGGATAGAGCTACTCTCATTGTCAATATTTTTTTTTCTTCGTGCTAAATCAAAGCTGGACCGACTCGCAGTCGACGTTACGATTCTACATTCAAAAATGAAAATTAACATCAGCCGAGAGGCTCTTGGAATAAATTATCGCAAATATTTAAATAGTGGTAGAAAACGATTCGGCGGGAAGGTCTGAAATGCTGTTATGAACAAAGTTTTCTCATAACTTTTCAGTAATGATTCAATAGCTAGTGATGCTTTATAATTTAATTTATACAAAATTTTGAGACTAAATATACTTTGAAGTCAGTTCCAGTTAAAAATAAAAATGTTAAAAAAATACTCAAAATCAGTTGGTCCAGTTGACATACTCTATCGTAATTCGTATACCTGCCAACATTGTAAAGTCAGAAATTGGAACACTACAGGTATTTTCCCCGTTCGTCCTTCTTCCTAGAAAAGCATATATACTTTTACAGTACGTGAACATCCGTATTTGCTAATTACCTTTTACACCATCCATAGTGGCCTTGTCTTCTGAGTACGGCTCCACCTTGTAGATCTCAAAGTTCCCACAGAAGTTCAACACTTCCTTCCTCAGCAGGCGTTTGGGGTATGGCTCGGTGGGTATGAACTGTCTGGACACCAAGGTAATGCCGCCTGCACTCCGGAGAGATGACCTGGCTATCTGTACATCAGTATGAAATGTTATCCATGCATATGTTATCCACTGTTTTGATGAACAGATTCATTGACACTCAGTTTTAATTGCTACCTGTTTTATTATTTTCTTACTCAAGCACTGTACAAGTTGTAAGTACATGTACCATATTTCTATTCTTTGAATTCCCTATTTAAAAACATTTAGTTTATCATTCTTGTAGTTGACCAGTTGACTGATATATTTTGGTGAAACGTGACTTTTCGATACTGAGGTGAACACTTTCACTTTTGTTTTGGAACATCAACGTCGTGTGTATGAATTGTAACCATATTGAAAACGACTCGCAGTTCTGCTTCACCTAGGCAAGTCTATCAGAAAACCTGGCATTAAAATAGGAAAATAAACAAAATTGTAGACTGAGTGGGACGCACTATTCGTTGGATTGTTTATTGAAGAGAACAAGGCTTTATATTATATGTAGATTAGATTGGATTGGATTGGATTGGATTGAATTAGATTAGATCAGATTAGATTAGACTCATCATTGGAAGTGAAATTAAGCCGCTGGTTTGGTCTCGAAATGAGCAAGTGTGATTTCAATAACAATGCGATCCTTCTACTCTTCTCTCAATGACCATCATTAAGTTTGTCAAAAGAACTGTAAACCTCTGTTTTCTCTATTCTCGATTTAATACCTACTTTCTTTCATATATATATGTAGTTACAGTTGTTTTAGTAATCTCGTATCTAGACACTACTATATTATTAAAACTGAAAACACAAATTGCTATACCGGTAATTTATTGCAAATATGA
>JANVCJ010068718.1:0-13001 GCA_026413505.1 Epizoanthus ramosus
AGATACCAGGTAATGTTTACACGTGATACCACCCTCCCCTTCCCCTTCCTCTCCAGAATACTCCAGCAATTTGTTTATCCATGTTCTGTATTGTTCACATATTGGCCCAAGCTAAGTTCACACCTAGATACCAGGTAATGTTTACACGTGATACCACCCTCCCCTTCCCCTTCCTCTCCAGAATACTCCAGCAATTTGTTTAGCCATGTCCTGTATTGTTCACGTATTGGCCCAAGCTAAGTTCACACCTAGGAACCTACTACACTGAACTATGACGAAAGTCTCTTCTCTGATGGAGAAGGCTCGCGTAAGCAAGCAACGTCGTCAGAAAACTGTACTTGGTGGCGATCGACATAGTCTTCAAAATTAATCATGTACAAGCCAGGCGATACTCTAGATCCATCCTGACCTTTGTATCTGGGCATTTCCTGATATGGTTTGCTTCTCCCGACGTCTGTGACGGGCTCTGAGCGTACGGAACGCGGCGAGGCCGCTTCAAATTTATTTGTGTCATTAACACGTCGGCCAAACGCTGCCACGACCGCCTTACGTTCGTCAAAAGCAGGCGATGATTCATTGGTTGAGAGAATTTCCCTCTTTGATGAAGTTCCCTTAAATTTGAAGTCTCGAAGCAGGTTGGGTAGTATGGTGGGAATTTGTGATACGTTTGCAAATCCATTAGTCACAAAAGGCGGCTTTTCAGGCGTGTGCACCCCTGCTGCTGTTGAGGTCCGCGGCGGATATTGATCCTGATTGACAGCGAAATCAAAGCTACTTCGTCCCAAGATACTTGAATTGCCATCAGCTGACGCATCATTTGACGCTGCGAAATATTTGTCAGAAGTACAAACTAAGCCATCTGTTCTGGGTGTCAAATCGCTTTGGCTTCGCCTCATTGACATTTTCCTTGTGTCCACTGCAAAATGATTAGCGGCTTGTTGAGTACTGAATCCATCCGAGTCAGCAGTAACCCCAGCTGCCGAAATGCGTTTGAGCTCCTCTTCAATGTCTCGCTCCCAGCCTTCCTCAAGATCATCCAGCAGCTCCACAGTGTGCGGCCTGTATGACTGGAGATCAGAGTCGTCCGAATCAATGTCTAAGTACAGTTCTTCCGAGACATCGAGCTCAAGATCCGATTCTTCGTCTGCGCTAAGGCTGAGGCTTGGAATATGTATTCCCTTTAACTCTTCTTGAACCCTTCCAGAAAATCTCGAATTTGAGGTACGAAGCTCAGTAGTCGCAGTAGTGCTCGGTCTGTATGACCCTTCCTTGAAGTCTTGGCTCGACTTCAGTTGTGTGTGACCCGGAGAAGCACGCAATTTATCTGCGTTATCGACAGACACTCTTTGTCTTAGTTTACCATAGTCCACAATAGAAGGACGTTTAGAATCAAGAGGAGGGTTTTCGTAATCGAGTCCCTTCCTCACTTCAGTCCCATGAACCGCATCTCTCAGAGGCCGTTTCCGATCTTGAGTTAATGTACTCGCTGCCTGGCGACTCTTCTGTAAAGTTGACACAAAGTTCTCTGTGCGCTTCGGCGTCCGATCCGTATTACCCAGAATGCTATTCAAGTGTTCCCGTTTGCTTTCAAGGAAGGCTTTTTCCTTCTTTAACTCTAATTCTTTAGCTTTCAGTTTGCCAATCCATTTCCGCTCAAGTTCGTTTCTCTCAGATGATAACGTAGTTTCAAGTTTGTCTTTTTCTAGCAGTTCTCGCTGAAATTTACGTGTGTCAGCGGTATGCTTGTCCAATGCAGTTTTCTCCAGGGTAAGCCTGGCCTGAAGATCTTCCACTTGCTTACGCTTTAAATTCAGTAACTCTTTCTCTCTGCGCAGGCTCTCTTCAAACAAGTTCTCGTAATATCTGGTTCTAGAATCACTCCCCGGACTACTTTGAATGCTAGATCCCGCAATTTGCTGCGTGATTTTCTCTTCCAGTGATTTGTGTTTCTCTCTCAACTGCCAAAGCCGATACACCATTAGGCGGCGTTGCTCTTCCAGATGCTTAAATTGGCTTTCTAACACTTCCTGGATTCTCTTGTCAGTAAATTCTGACGAATCTAATCTTTTCTTGATGTCCTCAATCATATTCTCGATCTCTGTCACGTGCGCCTTTATGTCTTCCTCCTGCTTTAGTTTGTTCTCTCGGAGATCTTGGAGCATTTCAATTAACGCATCCTTGGTCAGCGGCTTCTCAGGTGAGATGGGTAACGTGTCATTGTCAAAAGAGGTCTTGCTGGTGTCCCCCAGCATACCGAATCTCGACTTCAAGTCTATAATTTCTTGCCTAAGTTTCAGCTCGAGGTCATTCTTTTCTTTCATGAGCTGTTCCATAAGTTTGATGAGTTGCAACAATCGACTTCTATCTGTGCCTGTGTTCTCTGTATCATTCTCATTCGCCACAGTACTTTGGCCCATCATATCCCGCAAGTTCTTATTAGCTCTCTTCAGTCGCTCGATTTCAGCCTTGAACTGCTCGACTTGCCATTGTGACTTATTACTCTCAGGGTTAACGCGACTCCCTTCTCTTAGCTTTCTGTACAGTTCTGCGTTCTCCTGCCGTAGTCGCGTCAAGTCGTCACTGTTGACTTGGAAAAGTTGGCTCTCTCTGTGCAGTGCTTCGAGCTGTTCCTGCAACCTTCTAACTTGTTCTTGAAGGAGAGTGTTCTCTGCTTCTTTCTCGGTAATTTGCTCGTTTAACTCTGATATTGCCGCTTTGTATCGCCTTTCGAGAACTCTTTGTGCCGACTCTAGCTCTCGCTGCTTTTCTTTGGTCAGTCGCTCCAGTTTCTTATCAAACTCGCTCCTCAATGCTTCAATTCCCTCCATATGCTCTTCTGTCAGGGTCTTGGAGGCATTCTCCTGCTGTACCAGAGCCTCAAGTTTCTGCAATAGATTATCAAGCTCTTCGGCGTGTTTCTTGCTCAGCTTGTCTTGTTGATTCTTGTGCTGTCTTTCCAAGTCCAATTTAACAACTTCGAAATCTTCTTGATAGGAAGATAATGTCTCCTCGAGTTCCTTCTTCAATTCATCATTCATGTCGCCAAGCTCTTGGTTTTGTGTTCTGAGTGAAGAGACCAACATGTCATACCCATCTCTGAGTCGCTTTACCTCGTTTCGTTCTTCAGAGGAGAACTGGTCAACACTTAGCTCCTGAATCTTTTGTGACAAGACTTTCACTTCGTTCTTATGTTCAGTTTCCTGTATCTCCAACTCCCGTGATTTTTCTTGAAGTTGCTCTTCAAGTCTGGTAACCTCTGATTTGTGTTGACTCTCGAGTTCTTCCTTCGTCGTTTCTAGCTCACGGTTAAATTCGTCCAGTTTAGAAGAAAGTCCTCGGATTTCCTCCTGATATTCACTTCTAACTGAATCTAGCTTTCTTGTTTTGTCTTGAAGTTGTTTGTTGAAATTCTCAAGCTCATCTTTGTGCTGTCTTTCTAAGGTTTCCTTCTGTTCTGTCAGCTCTCTGTCGTGCTCTGTTTGGAGATTTAGCTGGCATGAATTTTCAAATGACAGCTGTTTCTGAAGAGTTCCTATTTCTTTCTCGTAATCATTCCTTAACGTTTGCTTTTCGTTTTCTGATGACCTCACTTGATGAGCTAATTGTTCGATTTTGTCTTGGTATTGATGCGACAGTTTAGATTCCAACTCTGCTATATTGTTCTCGTGATCCGAGGCAATACTGTCTTTCTCATTAGCTACTTCAACAAGTTTCTTTTCAATAATTTCTATCTTGGATGACAGACTTCCCTTTTCTTTTTGTAGCTTCTCGATTTCGGTTTGATGTTCTCGAGTCTCTGTTTCCATCTGTGCAAGTTTGTCTTCGTGTCTAGCTATAAGCTTGTCTCTCTCCGTTGTGATTTCAACCAGCTTTTTGCTGTACTGCTCTACTTCCATCACAAGATCTGCCTGTTTCTTCTCGAAGTTCTTTTGTAGCTCATTCACTTCATTCTCAAAGTTCTCTACTTGCTCCTTCATAAGAACGTCCTGTTCTTCGTCTTTGAGCTGATTAAGCTGTTCGAGATTATCCACCATGCCTTTCAGAGTTTCAATCTCTGTCTCCATTTCCTCTCTCTTCACCTTCTGTTCTTCTTCCATTTTTGCAAAAATACTTTCGTAATTTTTCTTCAATTGTAAGTTGCTCTCGTCGTATTCTTGTTTTAAATCTTCCCTTACACGCTCCAGACTGTTAACATAATCTGCACTTTGAGTCTTTAATAGTTTCTCGAGGTCTTTCTCTAGCTTTTCGGATTTTCGAACTTCATCCATTAACTGTTCCTCTGCCTGCTTTATCTTGTATTCGCATTTCTCAATGACGTCATCTTTCTGCTCCACAAGTTCGCCAATTTCCTTTAGTTTGGTTTTGCCATTGCTCAGTTCTGCTTCTTGAAATTCGATTTTAAGTTTCAGTTTCTTGCTCTCATCTCTTTCAGTGCTCAACCGCTGTTCAAGTTCCTTAGTTCGCTGTTGGTACTCTTCGAAGATTCGTTTCCTTTCATTTACAATCTCTTCATGAACTGACCCAGACTCTTCGGATTTTTCAAACAGCTGCAGCTCGAGATCTTTGACCTTCAGTTCAAGATTCTTCACTTCAATACGCTCAATTTCAAGGAATTTTTCAAAATCTTTCACTTTGCTGTCATATTCGACAACAAGCTTATCTTTTTCATCCCCAAGCTGGTCTAGCTCTGCTTTCCATTCTCCTTGCTTTGTATTAAACTTCTGTTCTGCGTCTTCAAGTTTTTGCTGAAACTCGAGAGTTCTGTCGTTTGCCGCTTCCAGCTCAAGAGCCAATTCTTCCATTCGCAAATCGTATTCTTGTACGACAGCTTGTCTTGCTGTATCGCGTTCTTTCACGTCCTTTTGAAGTCTTTCCTTCACGACTATCTCTTGCTGCAACTGCTTTTCAACGTCCTCTCGTACTTTCTCAATACTTCTGATCTCTTCATCGTGCTTACATCGACTTTCTTCAAGTTTACTTTGGAGAATTTTTATCTCCCCTTGAAGGCACTCAATCTCTTTGTCGTAGTCTTTTGTTGAGGTACTGACATCAGACACTTGGGTTTCTTGGAGTTCTTTGACTTTTTGAACCAATCTAGCTACTTCTTCCTTTTCACCCCTCAATTCTTTCTCCAGAGCTTGGACTTTTTCGGTGTGGTCCTCAGATTGCTTCTGGCCCTCCAAAGCTCCTGTTTGTTCCCTTTTCTCGCCGAGCTGTTCCATTTCTTCAACTTTCAGTTCTAGAGTCGCAATTCTGCTCTTGTAATTTTCTTGTATCTTTAAATGTTCAGCTTCTAACTCGTTTTTGCTTGTCAAACTTCCTTCTAAAGTTGCGATCTTTTGTTCAAATTGCTCGATTGATCTTGCATCTACTTTTGCTTTCTCTTCAAACAGCGTGATGTCCTTACTTAGTTGCTCATTGCGTTTGTACTGTTCTTTTATCCTGGCTTTTTCCGCGACAAGTTCATCATAGAGAACCCGAATTTTCCCTTCGTACTCCTCTCTAAGTCTTTGTCGCTTCGTGGCCGCATCCTTTGCAAGTTGCTCTCGCTTCTTCGCTATCTGTTCTTCGAGTTCCTCTTTCAGCGTTTCCAGTTCCTTTTCGTGCTCGCTCAGGAGGACACCAAAGTTATGTCCTCCTTCTTCTTCCAACTCAAGCATTTGTGTTTTGTGCTCTTCAAGCTCCTTTCTAAGAACTTCAATTTCTTCCTGAAATATTTGCTTTTCTTCTGCAAATGTTTCGTTAGGTCCGCTTTGTGAATTATCTGAGCAACTTTTCCAGCGTTCCACATCCCTCGCCAAGTTTTCAATTTCCTCGACATGTTCAGTGTTTTTCTTCTTAAGCTCCTTTAAGCCATTCTTGGCTAAGTCCAACTCTTTTCTCAAGGTTACGTTTTCTACTTCGCAGCTGTATTTTTCTTTGGAAACTCTATAGAGTTCGTCCTCCGCACTTCCTTCGAAAGCTTTGATCACTATCTTCAAGACCGCAATCTCTTCCGCGTGAGCGTGATCTGTAACCTCTTTCAATTCTTGGAATTCTGTAAGTTTTTCTTGAGATTCTTTCAGCTCTTTTTCTCGTCCTGCAAGACTCTCCTGCAATTGTCTTATTTTATCTTTTAAATTTTTCTTTTCCTCTCCTTCCTCATTGCCATGTGTTTTTTCCATCTCAGAAATCTTTCTTTGGTACGCAGTTATCTCACGCATTTGTTCCCTCATTTCTTTCTCTATTTGATTCTTCTCCTTGTGTGCATTCCGTAGTTTTTCTTCGCTTGTTTCCAGCGTTTCAATCCTTGCCATTAGTTCACTTACTTCTGTTTCGTTACTATTTTGAATTCGTTTTTTCTCCTCCTCAAGCTGCTTACATCTCATCCGATGACTGCCAATATCACTTTCCAGATTTCGTACCGACATCATAAGTCTCTGAATTTGCGCTCCTAATTTATTGTCTGACTTCTTTTTCTTTTCCTGAAGTTCCAAGAATTTGCGCTTGCTTGACTTTAGCTCAGTCGCTGTGTCTGAAAGTTGTTTTTGTAGTCGCTCGTTTTCCAAACTAAGGCTTTTTATCCCTTCTCCCTTTGCCTGTAGATCTGTTCTCAAAGTCGCCAGTGTCTCGGATAGTTCTCCTTTCTTAGTCTCGGCTTGCTTGTGGCTTTCGCTCGTGTTTTCTATGGTGTTCATCAGATTACTTAGTTTAGAGTTCAACTGTTCAATTTCGCTCACAAGTTTATTGTTTTCCTCGTTCTTGCTGCCAAGCTCTTTGTTCAGAGTGGCTACTCTCTGTTGAAACTCTTCTTTCTCAGTTAAATTGGATTCATTTTCCTCTTCTAAGGTTTCTAACCTCTTTTCAAAACCTGTCTTTATCTTTTCCAGATCATTTTTCGCGTCAACTATGGTCTTGTAGTCAGCGTCTTTACTCTCCAACTTGTTCTTTAGGAATGCAGTTTCTGTTAAGAGCTCGTTGTTTTCATGCAAGAGACGCTGGCTTTCCTCTTTCGTAGCTTCCATTTCATTCATTAAATCGTGCAATTGTTTTTTTAATCCACCGTGATCTTTACCGCTTGTCTCTACTTGAATCTTTAATGCAGCCATGCTGCTTTCAAGCTCAGCTTTCTCCGAGAGAATACGACTTCTTTCGTCTTTGACAGTTTGTAACTCCTTCCTTATGTCAGCCAAATGACTATTTATTGTTATCTGTTCCTCTTCTGACAATGCAAATTGTTTCTCCAAGTCAGATATTTTCTTTTCCATCTCCTGCTTCTCGTTTACAATACGAACATTTGTATGTTTGCTAGTGTCAAGTTCCTGCGATAGTTCAGCAAGTTCGTTTTCTAGCACTGCCTTCTCTTCACGCTTGAATAGTACTTCCCTTTGTAAATCAGAAATTAATGTTTCGCCTGCATCCTTTTCCTGTTTATGTTCCTCTTCTTTCTGTTTGCATTCTTTGTCAACTTCTTCTAACTTTACCTTCAAACTGTCGCAGTTTTCTTTCAGTGACTTCTTTTCTTCCTGAAGTTTAACTACTTTATTTTGGTAAATCTTCACTTCTTCATTCAAAACTTTCATGTCACCCTCCTCAATCTCTTCAAGATTCCGCTTCATGTTGGCAATCTGAGCTTCATAATTTTCCACCAACAATTTATTGCCGCTTTCCAGTTGCAGCAGTTTCTTTTTGTAAAGTTCAAGTTCTTCTCTCAGAACTTTCATACTTTCTTCTTCAAGTTCGTTGGCATGGTAACGCTCTTCGACTTCATCAAGTTTATATTTTAGTTCAAAAAGATCCTGTTCATATTTATTCATGAGATCTTTGTTTTCTTTTTCCAGCGCAATGCATTTGTTTTTGTACGGTTCCAGTTCTTCCTTGACTTCTGAAAGTTGTTTTTCAAACATCTCTTTCTGGTGTTCTTCGAATTGTCTCTTTTCTTGTTGCAAAACTTCTTGGTGTTTTTGTTGTACTTCCTCCATCTGTATCATAATGTCTGAAACTTCTTTCTCGTATTTTTCTTTCAACGTTCTGTTGCTTTCCTCAAGCTCACATCTTGTTTTTGACATATCTTCGTCGTACTGTTTTCGCCAGTGTTTCTCCACTTTGTTGACCTTTTCATTAAGTTCACTCTGATATCGTTCTTTCAATTCTTTTGTTTTTTTCTCTACAATTGACTTACATTTCCGCCGTAATTCCTCTTCAATTAGCTTCACTTCTTGTTCTTTTTCGGCTTTGAAAGCTTGCACTTGTGTTTCCACATTTTCTAAATGATCTTTGTACTCTGCAGTTTTTTCTTTTTCTATACGTAGCTCCTGCCCTAAACTATCGACTTTCGTGCGGTATTCTTCCTTTATCACGATAACACTTTGTTCCGTCGAGTCTTGCCGCATTACTGATCTTCGTCGCTCTTCGGAAAGACATCGGATCCTCTCCGAAAGTTCGGCTATTTCCTCCATATACCCACTCTTGACTTGCTGAATCTGTTCTTCCATGTCAGCGGTTGCTCTATCAAGATCAGACTGATGCTGCAACTTCAGCTGCCGTGATACCGAGTTGAGTTTTTCTTCCAGCTCTGTCTTCTGCTTCTGAAAGTGCTGTTCATACTCCTCCTCAATCTTGCTAATATTATCGTCCTGTTCGTTCTGATACTCTTCTCGCAGTCTGGCCGTAACGTGGTCAATTTGCTGTTGATATTGCTTTTCAAGAGCACTCTTCAAGGCTTCTAAATCATCATAATATTGAGTCTGTTGGCCAGAAACTCGAATCTCAAAACTATTCTGATTAACATCAATATTTTCTGTTCTTTTTTCTCCCACTTCGTTGAGTGGTCCATTTAACTGCACTCCTGCGTTCTCAGTTCCAAAGCCCGCAATATTTGTTTGCTTGTTTCTGTTATTTTGTTCCTCTTGATCTCTCAATTTTAACTCCCGTTGCAGTGTTTGTTTCAGCTCTTCGTTTTCAGCGTTTAACTGTTCCATTTGTGCGAGGACATCATCAATTTCTACCTGATGTTGGTGGCTCAATCGGTCTTTGACAGCCATTAACTCTCTCCTGAATTTTGTTTGCTCTTCTTCAATCTTTTCCTTCATTAATTTTTCAACATCTAGCACCTTGCCCTCCTCTAACACCTTCAGCTGCAACTGAAGCTCTTCGATCTCTTTCTGGTATTTGTTTTTCCTTTCCTCAATGTTCGATTCAGTTTCGCTTTCTTCTGTGCTTTCAGAAGCACGTATCTGAGCCTTCAGTTCTTCAATCTCTCTCTCGTGTTCCGATTTTAATTCCTCAACACGTTCGTTAAGCAACGATGCAACCTTTTCGTTTCCAGTCTCTTGATTTTTTCGAAGTTGATCTTTTAACTCGTCGACCTCTTTGTCGTGATTTTCTAACTCGTCTTCCATCTCCAGTTGCTGTTTCAAAAGATTCTGCTGAAGCTTGTTGATATGATAGTTCTTGTCCTCGATCGTATCACGCAGCCTTTGTAAATCTTTCTCGTGTTGCTTTCCCTGATTAGAAGCGTCAACGGTTTCTTGAGACTCATTTGCATAATGTTCTTTTAAGCTAAGGGACAGAACCGTCAGCTCTTCGGCATGTTCAATTCGAAGTGTTTCTTTTTCTTCATTCAGGGCTAGAATCTTATCTTCCAAATTTAGTATTTGTCTCTTTGAATCCTCTCTTTCGCTGCAGGCCTAACGAGAAGAAACAATTGAAAGGATCAGTTACATGGCAAGCAAGATTTCGATGCTACTTTTGCATACATATGATTGAGAGTGCTTGACATAAGATTAAATTGTCTTTTGTGTCCGTTGACAGGTTAGAAATGTTAAACCTTTTTCATTGTAGAAACAGAACTTTATTTGCTTATGTACGATCCAATCATATTTGTTTATTGCCCGAGGTTTATTATCTTCAAGGATGTAGTTTGAATGTTTTCGCGACTGACAAGTGGAGAATTAATCCAAGTCACAGTGTCGTGTTATTTTCCTCGAAATTATATTTTTGATTATGCGATTGGCTCACTAGTGATCTTTTCGTCCAAGGATTTTTTGGCCGTTTATGAAACTTACATCACTGAATATTTATCGTTTTAGTAAAAACATTCATCATGTTTCATTATAGCAAACTACTATCTACAATCACACTTCACTCGTGACCTGCCATTTTCCACTGCCACAGGTGAACGCATTTTAGTATACGATAAATTATGAACTGATCGAGACCGCGATATCTATGACTGAGTTCTTGTTTTGTCTTTGTAGATTTATTAGTTTTCAAAACGGTTGAAAGCTACACCAATTAGCATTTCGCCATGTATTTTGTTCGTCTAAACACACATTGCAAAATCAAGTCAAAACTGATTAGAATTATTGTTTCCTTGATGGGGATAATGATATTAATCAAGCAGAGGAAACATGGAGGTTATACTGGCAAGTTACTTGATATTTTTTTCTTTAGACGACTTTGCAATCTGCTTGTCTTTCGCGATCCTTGCTGCTATAATCACTCATCTCTCAGCAACTTAACTGATGTACCTTTGATAGCTTGAATTCAACACATGTGTACTTACTACTTGGGGAGCTGAAGTAGCGGTCGCTATTTACAGTTTTACAGTTCTCTCTAATACTGAGAATACGGGGTTGAATAACTGATTATCGACTGCTGCATTTCCGCCAATCCTTTGTACAGGCTTTTTGAGTAGGGAAAATTTCAAACCTATCAGACGGTTGTTTATACTGCCATCAGATATCTATATTCAAATTTCCAAGTGTTTGCTAAGAAATATTTATTTTCTTAGTTTTAAAATATGCATAGCTCAGTGATTAGTCAATCTTCTATATCATAGCCTGCGTAGCAAACGCAATGTGGAGTGAAAGGGGGGAGGGAGACGCAGAAACCAAAAGAAAACGAGGAAAAGGAAGAGGGGGATCTCTTCTCTCTCTCGTTTTCTTCTCTACTCTTCCTCCCCTCCCCCCCACCCCCCCTTCCATCTCTCATCTCCTTTGCTCTTGCTACGCAGGCTATAATATTACTTCAAATTATTTTTTCAGAGTTCTAACATTGATTGATACATTCGGAATTTACAGAAGTCATTTGCAATTTACTGATATCATTGTAATTGAAAACATTATAATTAGGTTATTTTAGGAACAACTTATTTGAGTTATATCAAAACCAATAAAATAATTATGTACAAATTATGGCAATTATATTCAAACGATAACAAATGGCAATAATGTAAACGCGGAAAACATTCAACGCCCCGTTCTATATCTCGCCAAATTATATTTTTCTATTTTATTTTGTAACTTTTTATATTTAAATTTTGTTCTTGCTTCACTTGTGAAAATGGAACACGACATAAGTACAAGCGGTTTTCTACAACTATTCTAATAATAATAATAATAATAATTTTTTGGCTTTTTGACGGTCGGTTTTCAGTAGAGCTTGCCAAGAAAGTTGTGAGCGTAGTTAGCTCAGTCGGTAAGATCCCAGACTACTACACACTTTTTTTTATAAATAAGAACCAAATATTTTGGCTGAGGCTCATTGTTCTTAATATTTTGGGCATTTCAGGCTCAAATTGTTCTTAAATTGTTCTTATTTCTATAATTAGTAAGATTGCTGTAGTTAAACCAAACAAATGAAATGAACACAAGCATGCACTTTATGCCGTGGCAACGAGATTAAGAGCGAGGAAAATATCATGATTTAGTCTTGAAACATAGTTATGGCTCAGTCTTGTAATACGAGCTGTTTAAAATAGACATTTTCCCGCATTTATATTATTGTAATATACGAATGTTCTTGTTGTTCTTGTTCTTTGTTATGGCTCCAAGTCCTCCCAGCCTCAGATTGTTCTTAAATTTTGGGCGATCTGAGCCTCGTTGCGGTTCTTATAAAGTTGTTCTTATAAAAAAAAAGCGTGTAATCAGGAGGTCTCAGGTTCGATTTCCGGCCTTGCATGGCTGTGAGTTGTATTTATACGACATTACTTCGCTATACCGAATATGGACAGGTACCCAAGGTACACCTCGCCCTCTCAGTTGTCAATCAGCCACCGAGGTGTATCAAACTCCAATTTGAATTTCAAATTGCAGAACAGTAGATAAAGCCAACAAAATTTTAAATGTTTCAGTGCTCTCCTGCTACAATACTAAGTTTCTCAGCTAAATTGCCTAAAATAGGTAAGTGCGAGAATAGTGAACAGAGGGAAGCTTATATCTTAGTTACTTAGTAATTACTTCTAAAAGTGTTTTAAAATGGTTTTATAGTTCTCTCGACTCGAGTGTTCAGTTTCACGTTTGAATTTTGCGCGATAAAATATGTCAAGGCCGCACTCGAACTCAAGCAGAGCATCACATGCTGCAGAGTTGTGACAGAGATGCTCGCTCCACAAAGGCCGAGTGACAACTGAAGGTGTCAAACTTTTATAGTGCGTCTTCATGTTTAAGCCGTTGGTCCCCCAGCAGATGAAGAGACACTGTGGATGTGCCGTGTGAATAATGTCGTCGTCATTACTATATTGTATTATTATTATTATTATTATTATTATTAACACTTTTTTGACCGAAATGACAGGATTAACCTGGAACCAAAAAGTTGTTAGTACCAAGCCACCCTTGATAGGAACCACATTCTTTATAGAGACCCCCACGGTGGGTCCCCTAGTTCAATACTGTATACAAACAGGCCCAAGGGTGGGTCCCCTAGTTCTATATTGTATACAGACAGGCCCAAGGGTGGGTCCCCTAGTACTATACTGTATACAAACAGGCCCAAGAGTGGGTCCCCTAGTACTATACTGTATACAAACAGGCTCAAGGGTGGGTCCCCTAGTACTATACTGTATGCAAACAGGCCCCAGGGTGGGTCCCCTAGTTCTATATTGTATACAGACAGGCCCAAGGGTGGGTCCCCTAGTACTATACTCTATACAAATAGGCTCAAGGGTGGGTCCCCTAGTACTATACTGTATACAAACAGGCCCAAGGGTGGGTCCCCTAGTACTATACTGTATACAA
>JANVCJ010068729.1:0-13000 GCA_026413505.1 Epizoanthus ramosus
GGGGGGTGCTTATTAGAGAAGGGGGGGGGGCTTATTAGAGCTTTTACGGTATAAACGTTTGCAGTGCCTTTATGTATCTTATTACCTGAAGAAGGCTGGTTTGGCACTCTGTGTTGTGTCGACTTTTCCTGTCTATTTAGCTTGTAAAGAAGGGTCACATTTGGGACTTCAAGCATGTTAAGCATTTGTGTGGGACGGGCAAACTCTATGCAAGACTCACTGTAAGCAGTGACACGCTAATTGATGATGACAAAAGTGGCCAGCATGAGCAAGACCTTCATGATAAACCCCCTGCTGGACTGTACCCAGACCTACAATCTCGGACAAAATTAGCTGGAACAGTTCGAGGCAATAACTTTTGTTGCAACACCCCAATACAATGTTGGTCAAAATAGCAACCGCACGAAAACAACATTGTATTGGGGGGAGGGGGGAGGGTCAAAATTTATAATTAGGTGTTCCAACTATTTTGCCCAAGATTGAATCTCAGACAAAATTAGTTGGAACAGTTCGTGGCAATAACTTTTGTTGCAACCCCGCCCCCATCACAATGTTGGTCAAAATAGCAACCGCACGAAAACAACATTGTATTGGGTGGGGGGAGGGGGGTCAAAGTCTATAGTTAGGTGTTCCAACATTTTTGTTCAAGATTGTAGTCCTGTGGTACACATTGATGAAGGCCAAGCCCTACATGTCGGGAAGGTGTCACAGCTGGCGGGACTACTCATTGTCCTGTGGCAGACATTGATGAAGGCCAAGCCCTACATGTAGGTGTCACAACTGGCGGGACTACTCTTTGTCTCAGTGTTGTGCATGCTGTTGTCCCTGGTTGCAGTACATCTGCTGTGAATGCATTTGTAGATGAAGGTATGTGTATTGATTGGAATGCAGAGAACATCGCGCGATTGCGGGGACACTTAAGTTACGCTTACATGAAGTATTTGAATCGAGAGAACCAGTTGTGAGTGGTTTTCCATGGATGGCACCATTAGAGTGTACTTTCCTCGAGGTCAAATGTTTTTTCTTGTTTATACATGTATCATGTCGTTTGGATGACCCTCGACAGTGTGAGTAAAATTGTATTTTCAGTTTTTTGTTTCTGCGGAATAATTTCATTAAGTTATAATAATAATAATAATAATAACAATATTTTAACAGGGTGCCCACGTCACAACTGTGATTTTCAGTGGAGCCCTGAATTTTGTTCTGCTATTGTATGTTTAGGTTTTACCGCTACGCCACGCTACGTTACGGTAGGCAAGTGCGAGTTGGAGCAATAAAGGGAGAAACAGAAATCAAACGAGTGGTCATGTTCAAGTAGTTAACTAAAAAGTCGGTGTGGGAACCACAATCCAGTATAGTATGTACGGTGGCCCATAAGGGACATACCTTTTATAGTAATTTAGACAATTAAAATGAAATCCACTGCAAACAAAATATCCGCACACTGCAAACAAAATAAATATGCACTGTCACTGCAAACAATACCATAGGCAGCATAATCTTACAGATACTAATATGTGTTGAGCTTGTCTTGATTTTGTATGGGAAAAAATTGGTTTACAGTAGTGAAATCGCATAATTCATGTTATCTTATCCCTGTTGGGTTGGGGATGGCATGGGTATTTAATTATATCAAAGTTTCAAAGTGAAGATAAGTGTGGCAACATTATCTGATTGCATGTGAAAATAATAGGAGCCATCTTAATCTTACTGTGTCTTAATTACACAGATACATATTTAGCAGATCGGGAAGTTGGTACATCACACATGTCACCACATGAGGGTGCTCATAAAATGCCAGATGATGAAGGTTTGGATTCTCTGGTAAATATGTTCCCTGGGAGTCAACGAGAGGACCTGAAGAACGTATTGGGAAATAATTTAAAACTACAAGACGCAGTTGACGAGCTCCTACAGGCGAATCCACCCACAATGCCTGGTGAGCCACCTCTTATAGATTGCCAAACATAAAAGATAATTTAAACAAATAATAGCAATATACACAACAAAGTATAATATTAATAAATAGATAATTTCAATTCAAGGTTATTAATTTACTGTTATGAAAGAATATAATTTGCACGATCCACTGTAGGCCTACTGTTGTTCCGGGCTCCCTGTGGATCCCATAATTCCTTTCGGGTGCAATATTTGTTACTATATTTAATATACAAAGCGATGGAAATGGATTACAACTTCACTGGAAATAAGTCCGCCATCTTGGCTTCTCTACCTTCCAACTACCGTCAAGGCTTCTAGGTAGAGTTCGAGTTGGCCTGGGGCCAAGTCTCATTTTCTTAGAGAAAAAAAAAACAACAAATACAATAGTTAATTTCCAAAGTTCTGCTGAGTAGTAGCAAAGTGCCATGTATGCCAAGATGGCGGACTTATTTCCAGTGAAGTTGTAATCCGTTTCCATCGCTTTGTATATTAAATATAGTAACAAATATTACATGGTGTCAGAAACCAACACACACCAAAAGTGGACTGGAACAGTGTAAATTTGCCGGAAACTTGGAAACGCTTCAAACAGCATGTGCAACTAATGTTTAGCGGTCTGTTGAAAGGAAAGTCGGAAGAAGAGCTGTGCAGTTATTTGCTTATCTGGGTTGGCGAAAAAGGTCGAGACATATTTACCACATGGTCGATCTCAGCCGAAGACAGCAAGAAATTGAAGGTTCTATTCGACAAATTCGAAGCATACGTAACGCCAAAGTCTAATCCTGTGTTTGCGAGATTTCTGTTTCATAACAAAATGCAGGAAAGCGGCGAACATGTTGAGCAATTTGTGCCCGAGCTGCAACTCCTGGCAAGAGACTGCAGTTTCAAGGATCCAAATGAAATGATCAGAGATCGCATAGTCTTTGGTACAAATTCACAGAAAGTTCGCGAAAAGTTAATCAACGAAGGAGCGAAACTAACCCTAGAGAAAGCAATTGACATAGCACGGAATTACGAATCGGCCAAAGCACAACTCAAGTCGATGGGGAAACAGGAAGATGCCATTCACGGGATACAAGGAGGACCGAAAGGCACACCTCAATGAAGGAAACCAAAGTTGGTAGCTAGAGAAGCCAAGATGGCGGACTTATTTCCAGTGAAGTTGTAATCCAACTTCTGACACCATGTAATATTTGTTACTATGTTTAATATACAAAGCGATGGAAACGGATTACAACTTCACTGGAAATAAGTCCGCCATCTTGGCTTCTCTAGCTACCAACTGTCGTCAAGGCTTCTGGGTAGAGTTCGAGTTGGCCTGGGGCCAAGTCTCATGATATTACAGCAGGGTCGGGGAACTGTTTGGTGTATATATTGTGAGATAACCGCCATTTTGGGACAGACTGATGTATGACTGATGTGTATGCAATTCTTGTCCTTCGGGAACATTTCAGTGATTGAGATCCGCACATGTGTAAGTACTTTCAGGTTTTTTTCATATCTTTGAGGATGTTTCCCTAGTAATAGTTCTTAACGTCTGCATTCTGTATACTCAGCGAATTCTATCTGAAGATCAAGATACAATGTCGACGAATGGACCGGAACTGAACAAGAATTGTTCTGCTGGATTTTTCAAATAGAATGACATCCCTGATTTCAACACCTACATCTCACTTTTTAGATCCCCAGGAATGGCAAATAGCATTAAATCAAAAAAATAATTGTGAGTCTAAAATTAAGTATCACAGCACACTGGGAACTGAAAACTTGGGAAGTGTGTTTGACCTTTAACCAAATCATCCATTTCAGTTCAAATTGTTAGTTCAACCAATTGGTTTTGCTTATGATACGGTTGATTACAAATATCCAGGAAGACTAAAGGGCAGTTTCACAGTAATTGACAAGGTGTGTACTGTATAGGAATGTAGATTTCATGCATGTTGTACACGTCATTACATATGTAAAAGGTAATCATTTATTTAAAAATAACATTTGCAGAACCTTCGGACATTGCAGCAGTTGTGAAGAGTCTTGAGAAAAAACTGACAAGTGATCCCTTTCAGGGTTACTACAGATGAAGAACATGTAGTAGATGCGATGATGGTGTACAAAGTCCCAAAATTTTATGAACTCAACCCCTTGGAATAAAATTCGGGCCTAGAAAGGAGTTCTATGAACAAATATTCTCAAAGCTGGCAGAGGGGATGGAGAGTGGCTTTCAGTTGCTTGAAGGATCACCAACCAGATTTATGCCCCTCTACAATTCGAAAATAGTTTTTGCAGGTGTAATGAAGTGCATCGGAAGAATGATTGCCCATTCAATTGCCCAGTGTACAGTTGGATTTGGTGTTTTATCACCAGTTTGCTATTGGTATATGGTGTGTGAAGACGTAGGGAAAGCAGTATCATATGCAGAATTATCAGATGTCCATCATGCTGAGGTAGCAGGCTGTATCAGCAATGTAAAAATTTATTATATGCATGTATAAACTCTTACACAGTGTTCTTTTTCGACTGGCTGAGAATTGTGAAAAAAATAAATTTTAAAAAAATGTCAAATTATTATTATTTTAATAGTAGATGCAATAAATTTATGGTGGACATTGCCATAATAACAGTGATCAGTCAAAGTTTACTGTGCCTGTAACGACAAATCAGACTGGGTGTGAGATTTGTGCTTTATCAAGGGCAAATTATTTTTCGTCAAAAAAGATTCTGGGCATTTTATTAACTGTAAGTGTACTTATTTGAGTGTGGTTACTTTCAAGATGATGCTTGCAAGTCCCCGCGAATGTCTTGATTGTTATAAAGGGTACACTGGGGCACAGTAACATTAATTGGTTGGTAGACACTGGTTCAGTGGGAAACATTCTGTCGCATGAAATCTACAAACGGCTGCCAGAGTCCCACAAATTTACTATATACCAGGGAGGGACACAGATAATCTTAGCAGATGGAAGAAGTGTTAAGTGTTATGCAAATCAAAACATTGTCATTACTGGGAAACAGATTGATTGTTTTAATTTTGATCATAAAGTCGCTTTGCGGTTCATGGTATGCCGCACCATAACAATTCAACCAAACTCAGAGGTCATTATTCCTGTTCATTTAAATTATCGCCAAAGCCTGTCGAGGGAAAATGGAGTTCAGGAGGGGCCTAGGATCATTGAGACATGTACGAACACACGCTTGCAGGATAACGACCTATTAACAGGTAGAACACTGGTCGCAGCTGGGGGAATAGGGCCCGCCCCAGTAAGGATTGTCAACACTAGTGATGAGCACCAAACCATCGGAGCCAACACTGTTGTTGGAATTGCCAAGCCTGTTGTCATGGTTACCGATGTGGACATTCCAGGTAAGGTCAGACACTGACAGTGAACCTGAGAAAGGCGAGGAAAAATCAGATGGGGATTCTTTACCTGACCAACTACAATACAATAATCTTTATTAATTCTCCCAAAAGGGCTTTTCAGAATTAATTTACATTATATATATAAACAGTTGAGAAATTTTAAAATTACATGCGATCAGGAAAATTTAATCTAAAATCTAACTAATCTAAGAGATCTGTGGCAGCGTAGTTCCTCAAATTTGTTTCCAGAAGAGAGTAAGAAAGTGGCAGGTTTGTTAAACAGGCACTCTTCTGTATTTTCTCTTTCCGATTGGGACATAGGAAAAACCAACCTGGCCACTCATAAAATTGACACTTGATCTGCAAAGACAGTGAAACAACGTCCCCGTCGTACATCCCTTTGGAAGCAGAAAGAAATTGACAGACAGGTTGATAGCTTATTGGAACAGGGTTTTATTAAGGAGTCAAACAGTGTATGGAGCTCCCCGATAGTGGTGGTAACTAAGAAGGATGGGACTCGGACTGTGTGTAGATTACAGAGGTCAACATCCTAACAGTTCCCTGGGCATATACCCTCCCTCGTATTGATGACTCTCTTAATGCATTGTCTGGAGCAAAATGCTTTGCCACGTTAGACTTTGCCAGTGGCTACTGGCAGGTTCCAATGGATCCTGATAGCAGTCCCAAGGTAGCACTTTTGTCACCACATCAGGTTTGTACGAATGGACCCATATGCCCTTTGGATTGACGTCGGCACCTTCCACCTTCGAGAAGCTCATGGAATCTGTGTTGAAGGGACTAAAACTTGAAACTTGCCTTATTTACCTTGATGATGTTGTTGTTTGGGGGAGAACATTCTCTGAGGAGCAAGATCGTTTGGACGAAGTATTTTCAAGATTCTCCTCTGCAGGACTGAAACTTCAGCCTAAAAAATGCATCCTCTTTCAGACAAGTGTGAACTACCTGCAGGGTTCTCCCGAAGGGCCGGCAACCGGCGATTTTCTCCGTTTACACACTTTGATCACGCCGGCTACAACTTTTCTGTACTTTTTTTCAATACTAACCGAAGGTACGAAACAAAAAGGAAATCAAGTCTTCTTCAGTCGCCTGGGAAAATAATGTTTTCTATTTACTTTTGAGTTGGTTCGAATTTCGTTTCCGAATTCAATTTCAGTCAACAACGGGAAATTACAGTTCATGAAACTTGTTTTCACTCGTATGTACGATCGATCAATCGAACATTGCAAGCAGCGTTTGTCCTCGAGGAGAGACTGGGTACGAGCCTGGCCGCTTTGAACACTGGGAAAATTAAAAATGGCATTTGTTGAACAATAGGTGGATATGAAGCGTGGAAATTCGAGCATTCTAAGTTTCTTTTCGCCCCAAAACAAAAGACAGGTTCAGACAGAAAGTAGAGAAGAGGAAGAGAAAAACGGTAAGAGAAAATTTTAATCATTCTATATAAAGTGATTTGAACATAATTTTATCATTTTAATTGGAGTCGTGACTAAGTCTGATCATCTGTGTTATTCTGTTGCTACAGTAGATGAAGAAACACACTGTCCACGCAGTCCAAGTGTGGAATTGGATCAACGTGCTGCAGATCGTGCTCCAGCAAAGCAAGGTTAATTTATCATATTTAAGTCTTAGAAAACAAAGCCGTTCACCGCATTGGTTTTTCATGTAATTTTCAAGCACATGTGACTTGCTTCGTCTAAGTAAAAATTTAAAATGTTTCGCAACAGGTGTATGCTCTCGCAGCTCTGAACCAAGTCTGGATCGAGATGAGATCTTAAAGTTACTGAATGAATATTTCCCAGATGAAATGGTCGCAAACAACAGTCTTCATAGCTACTACACTTGTCTGGGATCCTGCACACAGCTGTCACAAAATGAACAAGGGCGAATTAGGAAGCAGAAAGACAAGTTTCAGCACAAGTGGCTCTTTGAAGAAACCCTTGCCTTTTCAAAGGGAACAGGCATGTGGTGGCTTATTTATGTGGAAGGGCAGGGCATGTTTTGCCTTCTTTGCCGCATACACAATACTAAGAACCCTTTCAACAAAGATTCAAAATTCAACAGCGAGCCCTCTGTGAGGTTCAAGAGAAGTGCTTTGTACAATTCAAATGTCCAACCTGGTGAGAAGAAAGATCTTGGCCATTCACAATCAGCAGGACATGTTAAGACCTTTCTGTTAGAACTGGAACGAAGAAAGAGCTCACTTGCCAAGGAGTATGAAGTAAGGGAACAAGTAAACAAGATAACATACAATGCCATGTTGGCTGCCTATTGGTTGGCATATGAAGAAGTCGCCAATAGCAAGCTGAAGTCACTCTTGAAGTTGAAGGAACAGGCAGGGCTTGTGGAAATGAAGCACTGGACCAACAGAAGTGAGAGGTGTCAACGTGAACAGCGATTGCTGATTGGGCAGCTGATCAAGAAGAAGGTATTAGACAACATAAAAGAATCACAGTATTTCAGCATGCTTGTGGATGAGGTTGCAGACTGTGCAGTAACAGAACAGTTACTAATTTATGCTGGTTATGTGGATATTAATGGTGAGCCTCATTTTGACTTTTTGGAAGTGAAAGATTGCCTTGCAGATTCTGATTCTGCTGATGCTGAAACGATCACCAAACTCATTATTTCTGAACTCAGTGACTGTGGTCTTGATCTCAATTATGTATGTGGCTTTGGATCTGATGGAGCCAGTGTTATGGCGGGAGCAAAGAATGGTGTTGGAGTAAGACTGCAAAGAGTATGTCCTGTCATGGTAAGAAGCCATTGTGTTAATCATAGGCTGGCATTAGCCTGTGGTGATTCAAATGATGATGTGAAATGTATTGAAACCATTGAAGTAACACTGAGGCAGTTGTGGTACTGGATGGAACACCCCAAGAGATGCTGTGCCTACATTAAGATTTGTGAGAACTTGCGAACAATATCACAGGTTTCAGCAGCAAAAAAACCATCACTGGCTGTGAAAGTACAGAAAGCATGTCGCACAAGATGGCTGTCCACAGGACAGAGTGTGTCAAGTGTGTGTAGAAACCTCCCTGCACTATTGCAAACATTGCGTAAATTTGTTGCACTTCGTGATGCAACAGCTGACGGGCTGCTTAGAAGGATCAACAATGTGAAATTTGTTGGGGCTTTGGTGATACTGAATGCAGTACTACCTCACCTGAATGCCTTAAGCAAGATCTTTCAGCAGAACAAGATCCATTACTCGTGTATCAAGCCAACCCTTCAATCAACAAAAGAAAAAAAATTGCAAATGTCAGAGAAACAATGAAGCCACTTACAGACCTGAAGGAGTTGATTGGTGACCAGTACAAAGATCTGGAGCTTACACTCAGTCCAGCATCAGAACAGTATCTCACCACACTTTGTGTGAATTACACCAAAGCACTGGAGAAGAACTTGGACAGACGAGTCGGTGAAGCAGCCCCTGTTTTGGAAGCATTTTCCATATTCGACCCGACCTTACTGCCAAAGCCAACAGAATTTCAGAATTACGGCACAGAAAATGTTTCTATCTTAGCCAGGCAGTTTAACTTCAATGAAGAACAGATACTGGCACAGTGGAACAGTTTCAAGTATGTTATGGCATCGGAATCATGGAAGCCTCCGCATCACATCCTCAGTGGAGGTAAAGCCACCGAGTTGTCACCCACTGAATGGCTTTTTAGAAAGGTGATCAGGGAGCAGGCCAGTTTAAAGCTGAGCTACAGTTTGTTGGTGGAAGCGGCTAAGATATGTTTGCTGCAACCAATTTCAAATGCAGCAGTCGAGAGGGGTGCTAGTGCAGTCAAGGGGGTCAAGACAAGGCTGAGGAACCGACTGAAGAATGACATGTTGTCCGTGTTACTTCATGTATCAATAAATGGTCCGATTCCAGAATCCCAAGCCCTCCATGATATTCTCCTCGAGGCAAGCAAGATCTGGCGACTAACCCACAAGCGAAAACAACCAAGCAGCTCACTCTTTCCCCTGCCAAAGATTGGTGGACATGAGCATGATGTGGCAGAGAAGCCAGTGTCCCGTACAATTGGTGTACAGACAGATGCAGTAGTACTTGGTAAGTAATTATTAATAATAATATTAATGTAATTACTAATAATAAAATCTGTAACAGATAATGTACTATTAGTCAATGTTTAATTGTTTCATTGGTTGACTTGTATTTATTTGTTGGTCAGCTAACAACTGAATTGTATAAACAGTACTAACTATATTTCATTTCTCACTCTAATAACTATTACTGGTAGACTAGTTACATCACTTTGTATTGGCATCGCATGTCTGGTGTGGAAATCAGCCTGTGCATTGTTATAAACGTTGATTGCTCTCTGTTTCAGACTCTCCAGTTGATCCTTCTCCCACCTTGGCCCAGGTTGGTGCAGAAGCTGTACTCAGTGGGATGGAACAGATTCAGACAGCACTTCAGAACCTTGGAATGTTTGATGAGGGAGAAGCGGCTGAACACCTTGAAGATTTTGAACTTGATATTTTTGAAGAGTAGTTTGCTAATGCCTTTATTTGTATTCTCAAGTTTGGGAAGAGGAAGTAAAAGTCTTGGAATGACCTTGATTTAGAGAGTGATTTTTGCACTTCCTTTATGCACTAAAATGTGCTGAAAATGCAGGAAATGCGCTTGTAGAGGTTGCAGATTTAAAAAATTTTCCAGGGGGGCATGCCCCCGGACCCCCCTAGATTACTCGCGCCTTCGGCGCTCGCTGCTCACGCCTGTGGCGCGAGTTCTCCCTCTACTTTTCCTATCTCTCCCCTTACTATATCAAAGTTAGGAGAACCCTGTACCTGGGTCATGTTGTGACTGACTAGGGTGTTGCGAATGATGCTGACAAGGTAGAAAAGGTAAGATATTGGCCCATTCCAGCAAGTGCAACAGAGGTAAAGAGTTTCTCGGACTTGCTTCATATTACAGATGATTCTGTCCAAGGTTTGCAGATGTAGCAAGACCTCTATAAATTAACTGAAAACAGATCTGACTTTGTTTCGACTGCTGAGTGTCAATCACCATTTAACAAATTGTCATACCCTGATTTTAGCAAAGAATTTGTTCTAGACACTGATGCAAGCAACCATGGGATTGGAGGAATTTTGAGCCAAGGTGAGAAAGTCATTTGTTATGCTAGCAAAACTTTGTCGAAGGCTGAGAGAAACTACTGTGTAACTACGAGAGAACTTCTTGCTATAGTGGAGTTTGTAAAGCAATTCCGACATTATTTACAAGGGCCTAAGTTTCGCATCAGAACTGATCATGTACCGCTAAGGTCTGTATTGAAAGTGAAAGAGCCTGAAGGACAGTTGGCCAGATGGATTGAGTTCTTGAGTACATTTAATTATGAGATTGAGTATTGTGAGGGTAAGAAATATCTGAATGCTGATGCTATGTCTCGGAGGCCATGTACCGAACGCTGTAGATGGTGTAAGGATTGGAAAAGCTCAGAGAACAAAGTAAGTGTTGGAACGCAAACGGAGGCCAAATCTGAGACTGTTCTTAATGGAAGCGAAACCCCAAAAGTGTCGGAATGTTCTTCAGGTAACGAGCAACCCACTGCTACCTGCAACCATATACAACTTCACCTCCACTATATTTCTTCTTCTTCCAACCCAGCCGATCCTCCATCTCGTAAACTACCCCTGCAGGACTCAAAACTCTCCCTTTCTAACATGGTTTTGGTGGCCTATCCTACCGACTTTTGACTCCATTCTTGTAGCCTCGAAAGGGGCCACTGGAGTTGTGCTCCCACCCTGTGCTGCCGCTTCTTCAGCTTCCATGGCCTATTCAAAGTTGCCCATTAGGCTTTACATGTATCTTTGTGTATGTTTTGCAAGTTAACACTTAAAGTTTGGTGTTATCTTTCTACCATGTACACTATCATTTATTTACATATCGGTAAGTTTCAAAATGATGTATATTAGAAGGTCTTGTCCTTCTCCTAATAAAATACAAATGTGCAATCACATCTACGTTTTGAGTTGGTTTATTAGCGAAAGTAATATCGCATTTTCATTTTTCCAGGATCTACCTGTTGCCCTGAGGTTGTTTTGTTCCTGGGGTCCGTTGTCCAAGTTGCCACTACACAAATGATCACACCTTCAGGTATTGTCAGAGTTGTGGTCTGGCACCGTACCTCTACTCCACATTCACAACAAGAAGTTCATTTCGACCTTCTATCCATTGGGAAACTTCGCTCTATATTTGCTGATGCAGGTTGCCAGGGTGAATGGAATTGTGACCTTCTCATTGGAAATCCCACCTCCGATAGTCTCGTCATGCAGTACCTCAAGTCTGTTACCGCTGAGCAACTTCGATCTCGAATTACTCCACACCAAGCAACCCCTCTTTATTTACTGACAAGCTTATCTCGCTCACTCGTCATTTAGAAAAATGCCTACTTCGGCCCACAATCACTTCTACCAACATCTTTATAACCGCCAGGGGCCAAGCCTTCTTTAAGACTTTGTTTTTCTAAGAGATAGAGGTAGTGATGTCGACCAAGTTTGCACGATCGCACAATTCCCCCAAGATGACGGCTTTCTCTTTGACCATATTTGACCCTGGGTGGTAAAGAGGTATGTTCGGGCAGGTTTGGACATAATCTCTGCCATTAAACAGACTGTCGAACAGCAGATAAGGAAGGTCGTGCAGATGCACATGTTAGCACGAAATTTTGCTCTTCAGTTGGAGCAAAAGCTGAGAGATGAAGACACTCTGGAGCTGTATGGAGAAACACTCAAGTACAAAAAAAATTCTTAGGCAAAGAAGTCAATAATTTTAAATATAAATTAAAGAAGCATCTCTTAAAAATTTGGCAAGATAAGTTAACTTAGTTTTTACTCGATCCCCTTTTCATTTATTCCTTCACTAGTTGAACATTTTGAATAGTTGTAATCGTATTTTAATTAGTAACTTAGCACATTATTGTAAATAGAAATTTATATATTTTTAACATATTTATTGTAAATTAGACCTGAAAAGCCCCTCGGGGATGGCTAATAAACCAATTGTATTGTATATTGTATAAGATGGCGGTTTTGTTTCGGTAGAGGAATTTGTTGATGATAACTTCGTCAAGCACATCAACAATAGTGGCCTACTTTGTGAGTGTGGCTCTAGGTACTCGATGGAGCAAGAAAAGGCAGAGATCATTTCACTTCATCAAAAGGCAGAGACTCGCCCATTTCTCATACGAACAGTCAAAGCATGAACTAATGGTTGCGGACATGCAGGGGAGTGGCTATCAACTAGTAGACCCAGAGATTGCACCAAGGGAACAACAACCTGGTGATAAATAGCTGTTCTCAGCTGGAAACTTGGCAGAGAAGACAATCCAGAATTTCGTGAAAGCTCACAAATGTAATTCATACTGTAATCTGTTAGATTTAGATAAGTTGGAGCAATAGAATACTTTGTGATGGGTTGATAATAGTAATCATGGTTTCTTTTCAACTGTATTACAGAGTTTGAAGTCTTTTCAAGAAAAAAATGTTCACTCTTGCAAGCTTCTTGTGCAGTCATGCCAGCTTTGCTGATTGGGCATTTTGCTTCTAGCCCTCACTTTTTCCCAGTTTTTGTGTTATGTACAATTCTGTTTAGACTTGCTGCAAGAAATGGTTTTTCACCTGAAATCATAAGACCTGGTTCCTCAGCAACCAGTACCTCTCCCTCAG
>JANVCJ010068740.1:0-21692 GCA_026413505.1 Epizoanthus ramosus
CCCTTCATTCAGTTTCGGATAACGTCTAACCGCGCAGAAGACGGGGGCCGGGTCAGACCAAATGTGATATCGGAAGTGTTTAAATGTAAATTTGTCAAAGAATATTTTAGAAAATAAATATTATTGTTATGTCCAAACCGCACTCACGAGTGAAACTTTTGACATTTAATCATAGTAGTTGTATATATGTACACCATATATACACGGGACTTTTGGTAGGCAGCTAACTGAAACAAGCCCGAGGCTTAACGTAATAAATTGGTTAAGGTACTAGGTATTATTAGCTTATGTTTATGGTTAGGTCTTCACGTCACTACACGTATTTGTTATAGAAGTAATATTTGTATTTTCTTTGTTTTGTTATGTTCCTCCACACACCTAACGCATTTCACAGAGAAACTCAAACGTCACAGCCACCCCCTGTGTGGGTTCGTTTAAGTCCCCCGATAGAACGTCGAAAGACTAGACCAACGGCTTAACGTCCCTGTCCACATCTTGGACTTACTTATCAGTGGTTAATAGACAGCTTGGGATAGTCTTTCGCGTGGTGGATTTTGCAATTGCCCTATTCATTATCTAATACGTCATAATTTGTTTAGATTTTACAAATTCAAGAAAAACACTCACAAACTGCATTTTTCTGCCTTTACTGAGAGAATTACTTGTTTTTTGTGAAGCTTCGTTTTATTCAGTTATTGTTGCATTGCATTGTGGGGTTTAAAAATTAAGATGGCGGAAAAACAACATTTCAGGCCGGTTCAGCGAATCTGTGAGAAAACTTTGTTGCGATATTTCACTGGCAAAATATAAAATATTTCGTTTGTTACATCAATAACAACCAAGAATGTTACATTGAAGCGAAGATATTGGATTATACGGCAGTTATCCTGAGTTTATATCCAGATGATCTGTTTCAGCTGTGTAACAAAGGGCCTGGAACCCAGTATAAATCACGTGATAGAAAGAGAGAGTTTGACGTGCATAACAAATTTGGCGCCAAATTTATTTTGATTTTTGAGTGTGCAGCGAGCGGAGTTGAGGCAGTCACTGTGGCATTACTTTGCGGACGTTTTTCCGTCAGCTTCGTCAAAGCAGCTGTTGCTTAATGGATTAGGTTATGGAAGGAAGTATCAAGAGCCCTCGGCCGATTCCTTTGATATTTAATGAGGGGGTGACGTTCAGCCACAAGAAATCGAAGAAGAGCGAGCAGTGTGGCGACTGTTTACCTCCGAGACCGCCGGTGAAATCTGCTCCTCCAGTTAGCAGGCTGTTCAAAAATAGAGGAAAGCATTCGCCAGGACCTCAGTCAGTTAGCTTCCGATCAAATGGAAGTGGTATCCTTTCAATTACTTGCTGTATATAGTATATTATAAGTTTTACACTATAATTTTGTATCTACATCTTGCCGAACTCGCCACATCCCAGTCATGCCCCGTGCCAGAGACTCGCTGTAGTATAGCCTGTACTATGGATCTATGGCAGTACTTAAGCTTCAAATAATTTTAAAATAAAATAGGATATAGGATTGTGTTTCAGAATGCCTGGTGTAAAAGTATAAACTATGTCAACATTCGTGTTGTGAATTTGATTTTCATTCATTAATGCGGGCGCCAATTTCTCTACGAGATATTGTAAATTGATTTGGTTTTACATATCATAACAGACACACTTCATGGATCGGTAATAACTTATTTGTATCAGCTTTTCAAGTACAGTTATATTCCTTTAATTTTCAAATTTAAATAAATGTACATATATACAATCTTATGTATAAAATCAATATATGCTCGAATTAAAGGTTGTGTAAACGTCCAGATCCAGTGAACTATAAAAGTAGACGTAATAAATATACTATATAGCAAGTTACATTTATCAGTTTTCCCCTAAGTTTGAGGGAGGAAAAGTTCATATTATTTCATGGAAGGCTGTCATGCCATTTTTATTTATAATTTCTGCTTGCTCATTTATACGCGTCGAAACGATTTCGTTGCACAGCCTGCAACTGATAACCACCGTCTGACCCTTCCTGACCTTACCACTATAATTTTTAACAAAATAATAATTATATAGTTATCATAAAATGATATAAAGTACAAAGTTTTTGCTATATAGTTTAATATGGTACAAAAAATAATGATTTCGATGGAAGTAAACTTGCAGTTTTTCTGAATAGAATCTATACAATGTTAGAATCTATAAATAGATATGATGTGATGTGATTTGCATACAAATGAGTTAGCTGAATACATGCCTTCACACTGTCATCATGTGTCTTCATACTAGTGTGTGTCAATTGTTAGACTGAATAATACACAAACATGTGGGAATCATAAGATGTACTCGTATATGAATCATTAGTCAGATGACCTGAACATGGCTTACTCCCTGTACTAAGTCTAAAAGTCTTAAATATAGAGTCTTCAGCCGTGAAAAGTGATCAATAATTCCTACCATGGACAGCTAAATTTGCACTGTAATTATGCCCTGCCCCTCTAGCTCTGTAGCTTTAAGAGTAAAACACTGACAAGTGTAGTATCTACAAAGTACATACTGTAAAAATGAAACTTTTCAGCCTAATAAACTTTTGAACAAAAAAGTCTGAATTTTTTCTATCCGAACAAAAACAGTCAGAACATTTTACTGTCCAAACATTTTTGATGATACACATTGTGCACTTTACAGTAGTTTATAAAAGCATTTGACAAGCATAGGACAAGAGACAAGAAAATCTTTGTACTTTTGAACTATCTGCAACTTGCAACATGTGGGAGGTCCTGGGTTAGAATCCTGGCCATTGCAAATGGTTAGACCTTCACATCTTGGATGAGACCTGCATTGCATGGTCTAGAACTGTTCAACTCAGGCTTTCTGCACACCATCATCATCGCCCTGTCACCCCAAGGTGGAGCATAGGCCATTGATTATCTCTGCCCACCCCTGAGAACTAAACTTATTTCAATAGTAACTGTATTTATATGCAAGTACATTTTCTTGACATAATTCAACAGTGCTAAGCAGTCCTCATTATAACTCCAGTTCTAAAGAACTTTACTTTGAGCAGGTAAGCAAGACTATTAATAGTTATTTTTATATTAAATTTTATTCTCAAACACCTGGAGTAGAGTGTATTCCATTTAATAGATAGTCTTAAAAAGATATTAATTACATGTTGTTACTTAATTTATTCTAACTTATAAACAACTTTTTATTATATATTTTTTTCTCATCTTGCCACGTCAGGACTTTTCCAGATTGAAGCATTTTATCAGCATGTTGATGTACCAGTATGTGCTACCGGTAATCACGCAAGGTTCTTTTTCTAAAATACGACTACCAAATTATTAATTTTGTCATTCTTTTCATAGTGTTTTGAAGTCATCAGCAGACTTGGGGCTGGTTCATTTGGAGAGGTACAAACTTGTAATAATCTAAAGTTAGAGTTTCATGTTGAAATAAAATACATCATGGACAATATGCATTCATGTACATTAAGTAGTTATTATAATTTATGGTGGTCCAAGATAGGGTTACCGGTATGTGATTCCACTATAATTTTTATATCCAACTTTTTATATTATAGAACTCGTACATTACAGAATTGTGATCTGACAATGAGTAGTGTAGCTCCATTGTGTTGACTTGGACTCTATATTTAATTACAAGTTAGAACCTCTGAATATGGTACATATACAGTAATTGTTTTGTTGTGTATATAAATTTGGAAGAAAACTGTCATTCCTCTGGTTTGTAGTGCGCAGCTTTAACCCCCAAATTAGGTTTTGCTTTCAGAATTTCAAAAACTCGCTAAAAATGGCTCTAAAATCCAAATTTTTAGTTTTCTCTTGGTTATTTCATAGTTTTCGCGTGTAAAATATTGTTTTATAACTATTTCCATAAATATTTTTCAAAATTAGCAAAACCTAAAAAATTTGAAAAATTCAAGATGGTGGCCAAATGGCAGATTTTAGTTTGGAATATCAGTTCCCATAGCAATGCTAATTAATTAATTGGCAACTGTTGCCATGGAAACTAGTTAGTAGGTTGTGCACTAATAAATTAATTCCTAGCCATTTTGAAATTAGTTGGGGGATCCGAATACCCCCCCCCTCGTGCCTTCATGTTCCTCAAAATGGCTTATGGTATGCCTTTAAGGGTTGATGTGCATAAAAATAATATAAATATTTATCAATTCTCATAATTTGCTACTACACATCACATTTCTCATTCTAAACCATGTCTAAAGTTGCAGATGGGAAATATACTTGTTTGAATTAGGCCAATTTCTGCCAGTTTTTGTACTGCATCTCACAAATGAGTCTGGCAACTCACACTTTTCTCTCCATATTTCTTATTGCAATAACATTGGACTGTAACTAATGTGGAATTTAAAGACTTTATGTTTAGAATTATAATAAGTAAGCAGACTCTTGTTTGTGGGAAAATGGCAAAAATCGAAGAAAAAGAATTTTTGGAAGGGAGGCGTCTGGGACGGAACCCTCCCCCTTCCCTCGTCCCAGACCCCTCCCTTCCAAAAATTCTTTTTCTTTGATATTTTGCTGTTTTCCCACAACAATATTCAAATTTAAGCAAAAAGTACCGTTATAAATTAGCCAAATTTGCAGTTATGTTACTCAAAATACAAGTATACACAGACACCATTTTTATTACATTTTTGTAGTGTCCTTATCATGGTCAGCAAATGGGCAAAGTTTAGGAAAAATCTATGTTGGATACAATATCAGAGGAATGACCTTAGTACTTATAAAATAATAACTAAATTTCTAAAAATTTAGACTGGCCGTGCATGGACTGTCAGCAAACTGTACTTTTGAGCCATTCTAACTGGTTGGTTATCCCTAGAACTTTAATGACTCTTACCCTGGGGGTGAGAAATTGAAGCCATAATTCAAAATGGTTGGCCCACGCAATAAATTATACCTATATCCAGTGTATCTCAAACCCCAATAAATTATCCTTTGCTTCTGACCTCTCCTTCTTACAGCATGTTGCAAAATTGGTGTTTCTTATAATTATTTGCTTTTCGAGGGGGTAGCAAAACGTTAACTTTATAGATTGTATGGCTCATGAAAAGATTGTAAATTAATTGTGAATTCATAGCTCCTAAACATTTTGCATTTCATCAGGTTTGACAGTGCATATTGCCATGATTTGTAGGTTTACAAAGTCAGAAGTAAGGAAGATGGATGCTACTATGCAATCAAGAAATCAAGAGATAGATTTAGAGGAGATGCTGATAGGTATGACTAAAAAAGTGTTTTCAAAAGCCTTGTTTTTATACTTTATACTAAATCCGTTTGGATTGTAGTTTGCCTTGTGATGATGTGTGATTGCAAGCTGAATAATGTTGATACTTTAATTTACATACATGTACAACATTTCTATACTGTATTATTAGTGGTTACAGTATATCCAGGATTTGCACATGGATTTTCGAAATCCTGGAAAGTTGTGAACTTTTGAAATTCATTTTCTAGGCCTGGAAATTCTGGACAGTCCAAATTGCTCATGGAAAGTAATTTAAAATCTGATATTTACATGTATGTGAAGAACTAGAACTGTGCTTGTTCTGTGTTCTGATGATTTGCAAGAAACCACTTCACAGGCCACTTGGGGCAAAACATTTACAGATTGTGAGTCATGGATGTTTGTAAAACAGACAATCTCATTGAAATTATAGTGACATAGAATTTTAGGAAAAGAAAGTATACAAACCTTGTATAATTTATTATATAATTATGTCTTGAATATTGCTAAATAATTTTCTGGAGTATTTTAAAAACATCTCATTTTGTTGCTAGGAGGTACAAATTTGAGGAAGTCAACAATCATGAGCAGTTGAAACCACATCCTAACTGTGTGAGGTTCGTCAGAGCATGGGAAGAGAGGTGAGTTGACTGTCATTTTGCATGTGTGTCTGTCTGTGTCTTCAACAGGGTTTGTACAGGCCATGGGAATCCTGGAAAGTCATAGAATTTTGGAATTACATTTTCCAGGCAAGAAAATTCTGGAAAACTAAAATCAGTCATTGAAAGTCATGGAAAAATCAGATATTATAATTAGTGTGAACAAACTAGAATAATTGTGTTCTTGATTCACTGCTTCATGATCCAGCAATTTTCAAGACATAATTTTTCAGATTTTTGGTCATGGATATTTTAATTAAAAGTAGTGACATGGAAATCATGGAAAGACCAATCATGAAATTTTAGGAAACAGAAAGTGTAGGAACTGGCCAGCCTAACTTTAACTGAGAGTTAGTTCACCCTTCCACCTGGGATTGTATGTACATGATTGTATGTATTAGTAAAATTGTTAACATTCAAGCACTTTGAATTGTTGATTCCAATTCCAATGTTCAGTGTCCTCTCAATGTTACAGTTTTGTGTTTTGAAAGCATTATTTTTAAAGTCCTGAAAATAACAAATTGTGTTTCCTTGATTACAGGCAGCATCTCTATATTCAGACAGAATTATGTGAGATGAGGTAAAGTATTAGTTTTAATTAACAATTTTGGTGCATCAGTAAATAATTATTACTTACAGTTATTACCAGCCTTCACATGTCCAGGGTTGTCATTAAGTTTTGTCACAGGTGTAACATGAAATAATTAAATATTGCACCCATAACATGGCCTGAGTACCTAGGAGGGTCTGGGGGCTTGCCATCACCCGTAACATCGACTGAGCTCAGCCGTAACAGGTGTTACGGGGGGTTACAATGTACGGCCCCTAATGACACCCCTGCATATCTATACTTTTTTTATATTATTTTGTGTGCATATGGTTGTACATGTACTGCCTATTAAGTGAATATGTTATATTAATAATAATAATAATAATAATAATTATTATTAATAATAATAAGCAGTTTTTAGTGCATGTCACGTTGTACGTAATTATTTCAAAATAATTTATTATGTCATCATCAAGAACAGCAACTCTATTTAGTTTAAATTTAAAATTGTTCATTAAATTTACATGATTTTTTAAAACATGTTCTGTAACCATTTGGCTCGGGGTAAGTAAAAATAATAATCGTCATCATCATCACCATCATGATTTTTTCACAGCTTAATTTCTACTCTGAGTAGCTATTACATCTGTGACAAATGACATAAATGAAAATGGAAGAAAAATTGGAACTGGAGTATAACATTAAAATATGAATATATTATTTACATGAACAGCCTATCTACTAAGTCTGTAAGTCTGGTTTTTATAATTTTTACTGTGATGCACGAATGGTGTTAGATACATATAGTCATGTTTTCTTGTTACAATCGAAATATAATATAATTATAATAATTTATTTCTTATAGAGCATATTTACAAGTAGAGATCAATGGCGCTTTACATGTACATCAGAATGCTAATTGTACATTATAATAATATTAAGTAAAATATATTAATAGAAATACAGCATTAAATTATATTATTAAGAACATTGTGTAAGTATCTACTGATCATTTGGAAAAGGCTTGATTAAAAAGATGCATCTTAACACTTTTCTTAAACGTCGTAATGGAGGTGATAATATTGCAAATGGTCACTGGTAAATTGTTCCATAACTGTGGTGCTGCTGCCTGGAAAGAGCGTGCACCAAGTGTGGCTAGCATTTTCCCCTTTGGAGGTTCCAATAGGATGCCATAATTTGATTGATTATATGAGTTAGTACCATTTGCAGTGCATGTTGGGAGCATGCAATGCTGTCATTAAGTTTTATTGCAGGTGTAAGTCATGAAATATTGCACCCGTAACATGGCCTGAGTACCAAGGATGATCTGGGGGCTTGCCCCTGCCTATCACCCATAACATCAACTGAGCTCAGCCATAACAGGTGTTACGGGTTACGGCCCCAAATGACTGACAGCCTTGACATGTACCAGGCTGTACCAGCTTCCTGCTGACTTCATTGTATATTTTCCTTCCAGTCTGAATGATTACTCAGCTAAGAATGAATATATTGAAGAATCTGTTGTTTGGGATTTCTTAGTTGATCTTACAATGGTAAGTTGAAGTCTTCTATTTCTATGTTGATTGGTTGCTTCAAATTAAAGCCGTAAATACTGTCATGTTAACTATTAATTTATAAATCTATTGGAGAAAGTTGAGAACATCAGAGATGCAGCTGTTGTACATAAATGTACAAACATTAAAATAAACTATTAAATGCATTATGATTATGTTATTAAATTAGCAGTAACTTATTTTCAGGGCCTGAAACACTTGCATGACATTGATTTGGTTCACATGGACATTAAACCAGCAAACATATTTATTGGAGTAGATGGGCTGTGTAAAATTGGAGACTTTGGTTTGGTGTTGGAACTGTCCAAGGTGAGTTAAATAATTATTATATTATTATTATTAGGTTGTTTTTTTCATTGTTGTTTATTACTTTTAATTTGTGCTTATATTTAGGGACCAACCGTTTATAACTATGACCTATGGGGGTTTGGAGGGGGGTAAAATTTTCAGATAACTTATGTCTATTGTGGGGGGCTGGGGAGGGGGTAATTTTTTTTGTTTTCCAAAAAAGAAAGGGGGCAAACATTTAGTCCATGCATAATATATTTAAAAACAGTATTAAAAACAGTATTAAAATCAGTCAATGACTGGAGCTAGAAGTTGAATAAACATTTCCTTTGAGAAACGTTGTGAGAGAAAATTGGGGGGAGGGGGGGGGGCTTACCGTCTTTATTCTAATTTAAGCACCACCAAAAAAATAATTATTTTTCCAGCTGGCACTAATAAATAAGAATATAAACAAAAAATATTTCCGCAAGTGGCGCTTAAATTGGAAGGGCGCTTCAATTTGAATAAAGACAGTACACTATATCAATTGGAGGCCAGGCCTATGTACAACTGTCCAGAATAATTTGTTGTTTGCAATCATGTGGCCTTATAAATAGCTGGGAGTTTTGAAGCATGGAACAAGTTTATAAAAATAACTGCAGATATATTTAACCAGGTATACATGTTAATTGTATATAGTGTATATATTGTTTAAGACGTACAATAATTTTGCACTATATTATAAATACAATGTTACCACAAAATTGTATTAAAGTGCAGCCACTAGCCTTGGAAATAGCACTATTGATAATAATTATAATAAATTATAAATAATTATAATTGTTTAATATTATGAAAATTGCTATGAATTATTTATTATGGTCATAAATATTTTTATTATAATAATTACATATTTAAAATTATTATTATTTAGAATCATGAAGATGTGTATATTGTGGTTGCAGTGTGACATGTCAGACATTCAAGAGGGAGACCCCAAGTATTTGGCACCAGAGCTGTTACAAGGAAGATTCAGCAAAGCTGCAGATATCTTTAGGTACATGTATATGAATTGTATTACTGGATTTCACTGGAATGATCAAGTGCCAGAGAGGTGCATCCAGAACCCGTGTTGGGTGTGGTCAGCAAGAGACCCCCCATCACAATTTTGAGTTATTCTTTAGCTTATTATAAACTTCATAAATCAAGCTAAACTGTATAATTATTATGTGTAACTTAAACATGCAATACTATATCCCAAGGCTGAGAATTTCAGCCTGTCAATCATCAAGTGAAAGTATTTCTGTTATTTGTTGAAACACAGTGAATGTGTTTGTTAGACATTACTTTGCAAGACGTTTAAAATAAATTATTACCATAAAATCCCACAATAAAATCAAAGTCAAACATATGCCTGAGATAGACTTATTATTAATTAACCCACAGTTTTCATCAGTCACATGCAGCTGTCAGTATGATACCACCCGCTCCCATTCTTTAGCCATTTTTAATTTTAAGGGGGCCAATGCAGAAAAGGAAATGATAACATTTAACACAAACAGACATGTATTCTATCTTTTAATGTAGGATATATTCAAAGAACAAAATAATTTAGAAATTGATCAACACTCAGAGAAGGGCATAATTGTGTTTTGACCTTCTGCCTAATTTATTTATATATCATAATTTACAAATGTTTCCCTGGTCACATGAATATAGTGCAGTGCATTGATGTGGGATTCATTAGTTTATATACTAGCATGGCTTTTGTTCATTTCACCGTAGCCTGGGGATAACAATGCTGGAGCTTGCCTGTGACATGGAACTACCCAAGGGAGGAGATTCCTGGCATCAGCTCAGGAGCGGCAAATTGCCAAATGATTTTACACAAGGTACAACCAGCTGTTTATGCCGACTTTGTTATTTTCCTGCTGGAGTAGTATATACTGACAGCAGTATCTGAGATAGTTTTTGGCTGACTGTGCAAGATGTTAAATCAAATATTATCGTAGCACACATTTAAACAGATAATATTAAAATAATCTGTTTAGAAGTGTGTTTTTTTATAAATATCACAATATTTTTAAAAATTTTTTTTTACAATAATTTTATTTCTTACAATAATTCCTTCCATTTTCATTTATGTTACATTTATGTTACATTTACATTTACATTTAAAAAATAATAAAATAAGTTTCTCCACTTTGCAATAAAACGGTGTTTGTTTTGTGGGCTTGTAGCTACCTTTTCAATATTATACATATATCTTAGATAGCTCTGCAGGTTCTTGAAAGCTGTGAGATGCTGTGAAAAACATCATCTTGCTGAACAATCAAAATGATTTGAAATCAGCATGGGGTTAACATGTGGAAGTATTCAAGTTAGGAGAGCATGGATCAGTAGCTAGGTGACACTATATTCATCATTGTATAGTTGTTAGGCTGTTTTATCAAAAGATAATCATTAATATTACCATAGGTTGTTCTGTTAATTTTTGTTCGGTCTGACAGCTGTTGCACCAAATGAAGGATCTTGAAGATGACTATCAGTTGAAAGGAACAGACAGTCAATTATTGCAGTCCAGACGAGATGGGATGGTCCTAGCTGCAGAACCTGTGGATTTCATGGATGTCTTTAGGTACATGTACAGGATTGTCAGAAATTTTGGAAAGGGATTGCGGGACTTGCCATGCATACATCAACAATTTCCTAATTCCCAGTATACACTGTATGGCTACAAATGATCAATTTGTGCAAGGCATTCTTCATTACAATAAGTTATGTTATTAATACATACCACATCCATTTAATATACTATAGTGGAGCATCCTTAGGGTGGAAGGGATGAATACAAAAGGAAGCTGATGTTGCTAATATGTTGCAAGCAGATATTTACCATAGCATGCAACTAACAGCTGCAGTGTGCACACTTGCCCTCAAAAGAGTATTAATAAGTTCTCAAAAGTTCTTCAGAATCTATACAGTTGACAACAGCTCTGATCAGTTGCCTTCCCCCAGTTGAAAATGTAGTTCTATGAAACAAATGTTTGACTGTTTTCTGGAGAAGATGATAATTTCCCTTGTTCGATTGGAATTGATGGGCTACAACGCTGAAGACATTGGTTCGTATTTTATTTATATATGTACATGTACAATGAAAGCACAATAAAGATAAAAAATATTCCTTCTAACATTAAATTATGACACACAGGGAAGCCAATCCAATGTTCTGTAGTCACTTGCAACATGATGCTCAGGAGTTCCTTCGTAATTTGCTGATGAACATTCAAGATGCAGCAAAAGAAGTTGCCAAGAAGTTAAAGAGGAGCACTAAACATTCTGACGACAGGCCAGATGAACCCCAACGAAATAGGCATGTCAAAACATCAAAGTCATCTATCATCCACTACCTTATCAAGACTCCCAGCCCAAGTGGAGTTGGCAATGAATCCAACAGCAATAGTTTCATTGAGAAGCTATTTCAGGGAAGGTTGGTCTCCCAAACCAAATGCTTGACTTGTGAGGAGGCAAAGAAGCGGCATGAAGATTTTCAAGATATCAGTGTCCCTGTACAACAGGAAGGCTCTAGTTTGAGTCTAAAGAAAAGTCAAGTTTTTTCACCCTCACCCAATGAGAAGTCAGCTACCAACAGCCTCAACTGGGCCATTTCACAGTTTGCATCGGTGGAGTGCTTGAAGGGAGATAACAAATACTTCTGTGAATGCTGCTGCACTCATACTGAGGCAGAAATTAAGACCTGTTTTGACCTGTTACCTGAAGTGCTGACAGTCCACCTCAAGAGATTCACTGCTACTGCTGGGGGGTAAGGTGATGAGTTTCAAGTATAATTCGATATAATAAATTTACTTTATTTTCGTATACATCCCATCTGTCAGGCTGAGGCTTATACAATACAGCATCCTCGGGAGTTTGAAGGGGGCTACAGTATGTAGTATAACAGGAGGGTGTATAACCAGATGCAAGAAATGAGAGGGTGACAGTAAAGTTTAGCACTAACACTAGTGTTTCAACAGAAGGGAAACGTACTTGTATTCTGGGAGGCTTGCATCAACTGGGAATAAAAATATAATAATAATATGGTAATTAGTTGTTTCTATAGAAAAGGTTCCTTTTGAACTTGTTGATAGCGGACCTGCCAACTCCTGAGAGTAAGAAATCTGGAGTTTTGCTACACTGTATTTTGGGCTAAAAAAATCTGGAGATTTGAAAAAATGTCTGATATTGTCATTTATTAACCTCTAATCATGGTCACAAATTGTTGGGACGGTACCCCTGGGGCCTGTGAAATAGCAGTGAATTCCAGCTGAACAACGCAATGGAAGTAACATAACGTGATTCACAAACAATTATCATATATTTTTTATAAGAACACAAGCTTTTAGAAGTTCAAGCCAGCATTGGCACTAAAACCAAAGAAATATGCGAGAATATCCCATTTTCCCTTTGGATTGAAGTCTTAATTTCAGTTCTTGAATAACCAGGAGATTTTGGGTCTTCATGGGGAGACCGGGAGAAAAGAGATAGTAAAACCTGCTCAAGGAATTACATTATCCATGAGCAATGCAGCTGATCCCCAATAAATTGAACTTTTATAACTTTCAACAGAATCCCATATCCCCTGGATTTGCTTTACTCGTTTTGCTGTAATTGTACTTTTGATAGCCTAAGTTTTGACAACTCCCTCCAACTGAAAGTTACATTATTACGGCTTTCTGGTCATTTTCCTACTGGTTTACTGTGACACTTGATTTATCACACGCCCTAAGATGGTGAAAGTAATTTATTTTTAATCAAATTAAACAGGATGTCTACATTTTGTATACAAGTGGTGTGAAGGTCCAAGTCTGTGGCGTTCACATTTTGTGAATGACTTTGGCTCAATTCTCACAAATGGTTAGCAGTAAAAATGGAATTGCAAACAATAGGCTGAATTGCTCAGTTAGTTAATTAAATGCAATGACAATTTAAAAGAATAAAAATTAAGAATTATTACAGCAGATACAACTATTTCTGTCAGCGAAAGGTGGAAAAATGGACTGTGTTAATTTACTAAGATTGTTATTTCATTTCTGGTTTAAAAGATGCTTCTACTGTACTCTTGTGTCATTTCTTCCAACAGAAATGGAAGTCCCAAACCGTAATGTTAAGCTACTTTAGAGTTCCAATGCATAGCTGTTACCCGCAGCCCATGACAGTAATATTCAATTAACAAACTTGAAACTTGTCACCATATGACTTAAAGTCTATACATTTACATTAACTAAATTGTTTTCCATTTCAGCTACATGTCTGGTTGGGTATCAAAGATAAACAGCAACCTTGACACTCCAGAGGCCCTATTCCTGGACCAGTGGTGTTCAAAGTCTGTTGCTGCAAGGGAGAAAAACTCGTATGAGCTGTTTGGCATTGTAATGCACAGTGGGATGACGTCATGTAGTGGACACTACCAAGCATATGTCAAGGTAATTCCGGTGCAGCTCTGGATTTCATCTAATTTTCAGTATTATTCCCATTTTCTCATACTTTCGGAAACCTATTTTTCAAGCACTTTCATGATTCCTATATACTTCTCACTTAAATTACATTGATTAATAACAAAGCTTGTAAAAATAAATGTACAGCTCTTTTCTTGTCTGCCAGTATAATAAGACTTTCAATTTTATTTCTATTTGCTACTGGACAAGAGATACTTACCTGGGACTGGGGTTGCTGTAGAGATGTTACTGTAGGTGGCCATCAAATTCTTAATCATTGACGCATTTGCAATATATGTTATTTTCGTTGTTAGTTCTCATATTCCTGTTTTCCAACATGTATTATTTGGATGTCTACCCAATTTACAGTATAGTTGAACATACCAGGGTGCAGCTGATTTAGCAATGAGTAGGAGTTTCAGCAGCTCAAGTTACTTTTTCTGATTTGCTTTGCACCAGGTATGTGACATTGGTGGAGTTGATGGTAATAACAATGACTGTGTTCCATTCTCTGGAGATGGCGAAGAACAAATCACTTCACAGTCACATGCTAGCAATGCCATTGTCACAAACACAGTGGCAATGGACACAAAAGACAATGCTGAATTAGATGCAGATGGCAATCCTGTTGCAACTATGCATACAACTGCTGCAATGGATGCTAATGGAAACCCTCTTGTTGGCACTGATCAAAAAGCTTCTTTACTTAGTAAAGACTCCCAAGATCATAATCCCCAGGTATCCAAAGATAACGATGCAGAGCACAATCTACATACCAACAGCACTGAAAAGGTAAACTGTATGTCTGGAATAACAAAGTACTTTCACAGATCAACAAGAAATTCAAAGCCAGCTAATCGCAGTGGTGGTGTCGCAGTAGATAACAGCAGTATTCCTAATATCAAGAGCGATGAAACTGAGAAACCTTTAAAATGTAAGTCAAAGAAGAAGAGCAAAGGTGGTAGTGACAGCAGTGGCAATGGTGAAACTGAGAAGATTTCAGCTTACCAAAACAAGCCAGCAACAGACGAACGATCTGTTGAGAAGATCCACAGTTTCCAGTACCGAGAAAGAAGATGTAAGAACACACATGTCAGAAAGCTTGAATTTCAAAACAAACACAGCTCACAAGATGGTGGATTACAAAATGAAGACAAATATGAAAACGGAGATAACAAGGAGAATGTACCTGTTGAAGCAAGTCATGCATATGCTACTAGTGAAGCCAGTGTAGATCCTGTTGCAAACAGTTGTAACGATTTGCCGATTGAAGGGTCAAGTACTGATGCACGGAGAGGGTACAAGTGGGTGCACTTTGATGATGCAGAAGTTCACATCTTACAAGACTCAGATGTTTCCAGCATTCTATCATCTTGTGAATCAGCCTTCACTTCACCATATTTGTTATTTTATAAGAGAAAGCGAGGTCAAGCATGAAGATTGTGTTGTTACACATAGAAATATTTTAGTGTAAAACGCTTTTCACTGTATCGTATTCAAAATCCTGAGTTACAATGTAGGACAAACTTGACAATAATCGTTAGCATACTTATTTGCCAGAATGCTGACAACTCTCATCAGTTTCGTGGATTGGCCAAGTTACGAATTTGCCCGACTATTAAAGTGCCTTCCGCGCTATTACATGAGTGCACAGACCGCCATACAGCTCTTTTACGTATGCTAAGACTTGAAATAATACCTACATTTTTGTTAGTCAAGTCTGATTTTTAAATGGAATAATAGTAATCCTAACCCTGAATGGAGTAGTTGAGAAGGAGTACTACATATATGCGAGATCGTAATGAATAGGTAAGTTTTAAACATTCTCAAGTGTGAGCTGATTTTATGTTGGCATAAGATATTGCGAAAAGAGAGCTTATTGCACAGTTGCATGGTTTAGACGTACAAACGAACAACGTGTTGGAACCGATAATTCAGCTAAATAAGTATAAAATGATCATTTCCAGCGCACTAATGAGTAACCTGAAAGAAGATAATTCGCCCAACGTAAGATAATCCACGAATACCCTAGATTATTATTTATGGAGTTATGATTCAAGTCCTTTGGATTCTAACAGTAAAACATTGCTAGATACTGGACGCCACTTCTATCATTCTGCAAATTCAAACAGAAAGCGACACATTATTTTAATCCAAGTTATTAACTCTCTTTCTACATTATCAGTTCATATCCTTAGTGTATTTCAATATCATAATCATTGTCTCAGTTTACATTTTTTTGTACACAGCTCCATTTAAACCAGGCCTACAGAACTGGACTCTCTGTATAAATATGCTTATAATAATATAATAATAATGTAATAATAATAATAATAATAATAATAATAATAATGTATACAACGTACTTTTTAGAGACAACAAGGTTTTCGATTGGTGATGCACTTTGGTGACATTGACTGCTGTTGCTTCTCAGGCAAATTAATGACTGAAGAAAATGAATTGGAGATCGTAGATTGCTATGGCAATTATGATCAATAATAATAATAATAATATTAAGTTTTTAAAGTGCCTTTTCTAAAACTAATTCAAAGACACTATTTACATTAAAATATGAAAATATTCCAAACATCCTTCATGGTGGTAGCAGTTCACTTGTGTTTGTTTCGCGAATTGTGAGTTTGCGAACTTCGGTTGTAGCAATGAAGAGAAAAACGTTCTCTAATGAACGAAGACACGTATTTATTCGCAAAAAACTGACAGAGCGTTAGAACCCCTTTTGACCCCTGTTCACAACATTTTGAGCAAATGATGTTAATGATCCTGGACAGGACCTGTATTTTTATTATTCTGCATAGTTGTCAACCGTAGTATTATCTAGAATTTATAGCATCACAGGATATGAACAGAGTTTTCACCATTATGAAAACAGGCAACCCAGGCTATTTATCAGTGATTGGAAGTTTATTGCTTTCAGTTTGCCTGTTCACTGCCGGACGTCCGGCATATTAGATCGTATTTAAGACTTTGTATGGCAAATATTCATCACTTAGAATACTCTAGAGTCTAGTAAATAGCACGAATAAACATTTCATTTACAGTCACTTGTTTGTTGTTGTAATATGTGTCTCCAAGCTGATTTTAGGGCAGTTTAAGCCTGTAGATTTATCAGTGAAAGCAACTTGTTGTTTCAGTTTGCGTGCACTGCTGGACGTCCGCCATATTGGATCGTATTTAAGAGTTTGTAAGCAAATATTTCATCTTCGCGGATACTCTAATAAATGGCATTAACAAACGTTACATTTGCACTTACTTGTTTTTGTGGTAATATTTGTCTCCACGCTGATTTTGGGGCCGATTGAGCCGGTATTTCGCGAGATCTAAGTGATGAATATTAACCATACAAAGTCTTAAATACGATCTATTAATAATTATGCCGGACGTCCGACAGTGAACAGGTAAACTGAAAGCAATAAGCTTCCCATCACTGATAAATAGCCTGGGTTGCCTGTGTAATGAATGGCTATTTATTTACTTCTTATATGTAAAAAGATTACTTTACTAATTGTAGTTTAATCATGAACAATCTATATTGAACCGTTATTTGTAAATATATCAACCAAATAATTTTATATTTTAAAAAACCATTGTCAAGGCGAGGCACTCGGGCTATTCATAACCTGTATATAAATGACACACCACAGAACCGATTCAGTTTATGCCCCCTGCTGATACCATTTGGCCACGTTTAATGTTTCTATAAGTTATAATTTCTGGTCAATCAAAGTGGATTTTGTCCGGCAAGGAGCTGAGGTTATCAACGGTGCAACCAGCGCTTGCCCACCGTCGATCGTATATAATATTTTTCTATCAATTTAGGTTTTACTTCCACATAGCCTGTCCTCAGACGCACAAATATATTAAAATAAATTAATTAAAATTGGTTTATCACCTTATTAAGCATTTGCATTACACGAAATTGTTTTGTGTCCCGAGTATCGAACGATAAAACAACATGAAACGACAAACTCTGTCTCGACATCAACTCAACTCTCGATCCCTAGGCCCTGCTCATCACAGTTCTCGCACATGTTCTCAACTACGTCATGCATGACGTAACATCCTTTCTTGCAAACAAAACAAAACAATAACCAAGTTCTCCAATTGTTCAATGTACTTTTGTTTAGATGGCCAGAGCCAACAGTGGCCCAGTCTCTAGTGCCTTGAAAACATTACTCTAGGACTACTATTTTGGGCAGTTCAAGTCTCAATCTTTGAAGCGTGCAGGTAGCCTGATTGTTCGACCACTTCGTCTGAGGGGCTCTGTAGTTGGCTCTCCTGTTGGTTTTGCCACTGTTTCCAGTGGTGGTCCAGGGCCGCCGTCCTCTTGGACAGGGTGCTCTGCTTCTTGTTCTGGTGGTGGAGGACCAATTTCGTGTCCGTCGGTGCCCAAGGTTATATCACTGTTACTGGGAAAGTCAAAGTCGATCTCTGGAGCTGGCTCCTTAGAGTAGCGCAGATGGCGACGATTTCGCCTGTAGACACCTCCATCTTCAGTCTCTACTTCATACGACCTGGGGCCCACTTGCTTCTTGATAACTGCCTTCTTCCACTTGCTCTTTTTGTTCTTCAATGGCTGAACTCTCACTGTGTCTCCATCTTGAAGTACTGGCAGATCATGTGCATTTCTGTTGTACAATTTGGCTTGTCTGGACCTGTTTTTTGCTCTCTTTTCTGCTGTTCCTGCAACTATCTCTGGCTTTAATAACTCTCCGCTAGTTGGCAACGGGGTTTTTGTTCGCCTGTTCATTAAACGCTGAACTGGGCTCGACCCTAAGCCCTCTGATGGTGTATTTCGGTGGTCCAGGATAGCCAACCATGGGTCTGATCCTGAAGCCTTTGCTTTCTTGATGAGTTTCTTGGCACTTTTCACTGCACTCTCTGCCAGACCGTTGGACTGGGAATAGCCGGGACTAGACGTGATGTGCTCAAACTCCCATTCTGCACTGAACTGCTGGAATTGCTGTGAGGTGTATTGTGAGCCATTGTCGGACATGACAGTGTCTGGTATCCCATGCCTAGCAAAATTTTGCTTCATCTTCTGGATAACCGCAGCACTGGTCGTAGTTGAAAGAGGGTCCACTTCATAGAAATTACTGTAATAATCCACTGTTATTAAGTAGTCCTCGTTGTCGCACTCGAATAAGTCACTGGCAACTTTTCCCCAAGGTCTGTCTGGGATCTCGTGAGACTTTAGGGTTTCTCTTGGTTGCACAGTCCCAAATGCCTGACATGTTTCACATTTCTCAATGAAGTCCCTTATTTCTGAATTCATTCCTGGCCAATAGACACACTCCCGGGCTCTCCGAAGACAGCCTGCTGTCCCGATGTGGGAGCTGTGGACTCTGTCAACAATGTCAGATCTTAGAGTGCTGGGAATTACACACCTTGCTCCTTTAAAAATTATACCATTCTGCACTGACAACTCATCGCGCACGTGAAAGTATGGTATAAGCGAGGGTGCTACTTTCTTCTTTGTTGATGGCCAGCCATTTAGGATTGCAGACTTCAGCATTCGTAAGGTGTCGTCTTGCTCTGTGCTGTGTTCAATGGCTTGCAATCTTGCTGCTGATATGGGCAAGTAGTCTACCATGTTAATCTGCTCCACTTCTTGTTCCACTTGGGATCTCTGCTCTCTGTGTGTATGAACTTGCAGGATTTCAGCTGCTTGCTTGTCTTGTGTCCCTGTTTGGTCTGGATGTGCTCTTGATAGAGTATCGGCAAGGTACATAGTGCTTCCAGGTTTGTACTCGATCTCTAGGTCATACCTTTGCAATCTCAGTAGCATACGTTGTAGTCTCTTAGGTGCCGAGACCAGGGGCTTCTTGTAAATTGTCTCAAGGGGCTTGTGATCACTCTCTACATGAATCTTTCTGCCGTATGTGTACTGGTGAAACCTCTCAGCACCAAACACAATTGCTAAGAGTTCCTTTTCAATCTGGGCATAGTTTCTTTCAGTCCTTGTTAAAGCACGGCTGGCATAAGCAACTGGCTGGCCTCTTTGTAGCAAAGTTGCACCCAGACCAGTGTCGGACGCATCACATTGCAGCTCTGTCGGCTCTGTTGGGTCGAAATACTTCAACACTGGTGTTTGGGTCACTGCTTCTTTGATTTTGGCAAACGCTGCATCATGGGTGTCTGTCCAGGTCCATTCTGCATCCTTGTGTGTGAGCTGTCGCAGGGGTTCACAAATATCTGCCAGTTGTTTCAGGAACTTCGTCAGGTAATTCACTAAACCGATCAACCGCTGAACGCCTTGGACATCGGTAGGTTTTGTCATATTGCAAATAGCTTCAATCTTCATGGGATCAGGTTTAAGTCCATCTTGGGTTAACACATGCCCTATGTATGGGATTTCTGTGCACTTTAGTTTGAATTTGGCCTTGTTGAGGACAATTCCTTTATCTCTGCATCTCTCTAAGAGGCTCCGCAGTTTCTTATCATGGTCAGCGACCGCTTCTTGCTCCGTGTCTCCTTCCCCATAGATTAGGATATCATCTGCAATGCTTCTTGTCCCCGGCAGATTCTCGATGGACTGGTCAAGGCGCTGTTGAAAGTATTCTGGAGCAGGTGATATTCCGAAAGGCATCCTAAGCCAGCGGTAACGGCCAAACGGAGTTCCAAATGTTGTTAGCAAGCTGGACTGGTCATCTAGCTCAATGTGCCAAAACCCATTCTTTGCGTCGCAAACGGTAAACACTTTGGCCTTTGTGAGTTCTGGTAGCACATCTTCAACCACTGGCAGAGGATATAGGCTCCGTTTGAGGGCTTTATTTAGTGGCTGTGGATCAATGCAGATGCGTAGTTTTCCGCTGGCTTTCTTCACAACCACAAGGCTTGATACCCAATCGGTGGGTTCGTCGACGCGTTTGATAACTCCCAGGCTCTCTAGCCTAGCAAGTTCTTCTTTCAGCACCGGTTTCATGGCCACTGGCACTCTTCTCAATGGTTGTTTAACTGGTTCAACTGTGGGGTCCACCTCAAGGTGAAGCTGGCCCTCCAAATGACCTTCGCCGTTAAAAACGTCGCCAAATTCTTCCATTATCTGCTCCATTGTCAGTCCACCTTGCACGTGCCTGGGAACACTCTGGTCCTGCTTTGCCTGTTGGTCATCGACTATCTGAATATTCTCGTAATGGACTTCGAGTAGGCCCATCTGTTGTACCGCTCGTGACCCCAGTAAAGGTGCTGCGCTGTGTTCTATTACCACGAATTCGGCCTTGTACTTTTTCCCATTCTTTGGGTTGCGGAGATGAGCGCTGCATTTACCTAGGGTTTCCATGCTTGACTTGTTGTACATGGCTAGTGTACAGTTGTTTTCAGTCACAGCATGCCCGACTGGGAGGTCTTTCTTGCTAATTAAATTGCACGAAGCGCCAGTGTCGACTTGGAAGCGCACAGGTTTGCCTTCCACTTCCATAACTGCAAAAATTTTCGTCTGGAACGGTGATGATGAGTTGACGGCATTGATTTGTTCTGACGGGAGTTGTGCTTCAGTCAGCGTGACCGTCATTATTTCTTCCTCTGAATCCAACTGTGGCGTGACTTTGTGAATTTCCTTGTCTGCTTTGGGTTGTCGGCATTTTACGGCGAAATGATTTTGTTTACCACAATTGCTGCATTTCTTCTTGTAGGCTGGGCATTTTTCCTTCTGTCTTTCGTGGCTTCTCCCACAGAACATACAGCTTCTCAGAACTTCCTTTTGGCTGGATTTCATCTTTTGTTTATCGAGCGAGTTGATTTGATCTACGTCATGTGTCGGTGTTGACAACCTGGAGTCTTGACCGCTCATTACTTTGATTTGCACACTCGTAGCTTCTGCTGCTCGACAGAGATCCAAACATTTTCTGAGTGAAAGGGTAGG
>JANVCJ010068741.1:0-12996 GCA_026413505.1 Epizoanthus ramosus
CCCCCGACCATCGCCTGCTTAGTGGCCAGGCCGAATGTTTGCTCATTCTGCCAGCATGCTGACTCTGAGCTGAGGAGGATTTGTTGCATTTCTTCAAGCAAATTTGTTTTGGATTTGTGAGAGTACAAGCCCAACGGTAAGAAATTTTGCTTGAACACTTGCATATAGGTATATCCAATATGTTATTTTTTATTTTTATACTGGAAATGGCTCTTGCACAGGATTCCCGCGACGATTTATATACTGATACTCGTACTGATACTGGAATCACTCAATCAGGAATGACGAGTAATAATATTTATTTGACAATATCATGTGGAGTTCTGTTCAGCTTTCCCTTTTTATTGGTATTTTGTATTTATTATTATGTTTCAACTCTTTATGAACAACAAAGTTCGACGGCATTTGCTGAGATGAACCACCGAACTGTAAGAAAACCTCAGGCCATAAAAATTATGGCATAATCGCCACCTAGCCAGAGGCACAATCATAATCATTACAATGGCTAGTAGCGTCGTATCGTGTTGTCTTTCTTTGTCTTCGAGTTTGACTATATAAATTATTTATGACAATCGTATAATGATCGACATGTCCCCGATGATCTAAAATTAATGAGCTTTAAAACACCCATCGTACCCGTCCTTATATATAAATGTTATGAAAGATTGTATTATAACTATTTCTTCGACTTGTTTTCACAAAAGAACCAGGGTTCCTCCAGGAGTCCAAGTCGGTATAAAACGCAGACTGCAGACTGCAGGGTGGGTAAATGCAGACTGAGATTGCAGACTGGGTATCATATGCAGACCGAGTTGAAAATATGCAAAAGCCAAAAGGCTAAAAGGCTTACAATAAAATATGTTCACTGTAGATTTTAAATAGAAATGCGCACACCACAAAGCAGTTATAGGTAGTGAAATTTTAAGTTTTAGTAATTCAGATAGTCACAGACAAGTAAAAACATGGTACAAGTACAGACAACTCACGTGCTTCAGTGCTTGCCATTTGAAAATCCTTGGTGAGTGAAAAAAAGCTCACCTAAGATACTTGAGGAGAGCGATTTTTCCCTTAGTACCAGTGTCCATTATTGGCCTGTACGTGCAATAGCAACTTGAAATTGAAAGCGTAAGGTAACATTAATATTTCTCATGCGTGAGAAATAGCAGAATAGACTATGAGTCACAAGCCAGTTAAACTGATATCAAGTAAAGCCAAATTATTTCGAGTCAAACCCTAAATTATGTTTTTCAAAGACAAAGAGTCAGAACCTTACTCTGCCTAAATTGTATTGTCTTGCATAATTTCGTGGCTCCCGGTTCCCGGTTCTGTTTTCTTTACGAGAAAAAAATGCCAGACACTGATGGCTTGAAGAGTCGTGGATATTTCCAAAAAAGTCAGAAAAACTGTAATACACCAAAAGCTTGATGTGACATATTTTTCTTACCGTATGAAGGTCTTTCGGATGTTTAACAACTAATGAACACATTCCTAGATCCTTCGTCTAGAGTAAAACTCGTTCATGGTCGTTAATGCTTTACTTTAGTTTTCTGCTGCAGGCATCACATTGAATGCTAACATGTTCTCAAATAATTTTTGTTTATAATAGTTTTTAAAATATAAACTGTGATCAATTGATCTACAATTGAGAGTTTGGTCAGCTCAAGTATTAATTCTGTGCTTCAAGTGGATCGCTCAATTATGTGACATAATCCCGATAGTCCAAGAAATGCCCAAGCCAAAGGTCAAATCATCACGTGTCGTGAATGCACGTGAATGTACAGGTAACTGCACGAATGAGGCATCCTGGATGAATGAAGCAAATTGTTTTTAAAAATTAAGCCGACTAAATCGTCTCTTTAAAGTTTAGTTTATTGCATTTCGATTTTATCAATCTAGTTTCTTAGTTTTAGGTATACAAATGTAAACAACACAAGAATTGAGATTCCACTTGTTGCTGGATTTGTTTTGTTATTAACCACAAATTTATCAGCAATTAATGCATTTTGTTTTCTGAAATTTGGCCAATGAAATGCATGCGATTAACCTCATGTAGATTTCCAGCTTCAAAGAAGAACAATGAAATAGTGTTGGCAGATTTCCAACTTTACAGGATCAGAGCACGAATCTCCTTATTTTAAAATGACGACAAAAAGGACTTGCTGTTTTCTTTGGCCATGGAACCTGCACAGCCCTTGTGATTGGAGCTTAAACAATAACATGATTTACTCTCCAGAAATGGCAAACACGATCTTATTGACCTTCTTGTGGAAGCTGCTTGGATGGGAAATTATTCTTTCAAAGCTATATAAAACAATTTAAGATAAATTGCAAATCACAACATGTGCTTTCTATTTTTTGATGTGGTGAGCGATTTTTGATCTATTTATCACTCTTCTTGGATTGATTTTGCGAGAGCAATGACGAGCGAGAGCGATCGCTCGCCTCAAACGCTCGCCTCAAATGGCAAGCACTCATGCTTATATACCTACATGTACCTTTTGTTGCCTCATTCTTTGGTAATCTATCACAAATAAGGAAGATTAAGAAAACAAGACAGAATCTGATTTCATGTGAATGCCATTCTTTATGGACTCGTTACTCTTAAAATCACAGATGGCAGGCATTGCTTGTGCACCTTGTCAGAGACCATTGGTTTATACTTGAATGGGTTATTCCAGATATGATGAAACTACGTAATTAATCTCCTGTGTGAAACAATGCGATGTTTATTCTGCCTGGCATAGTGACTCATCTGGGACAGACCCTGGGACACCTAATTGATATGAAGTCCACATTCTCTGCAAAACTGTTGCTTATAGAGAGATTTAACTCACCTTGTATTTACAGTATTTAGGTCAGCAAATGACGGGGCTGCCATGTTCCATGAAAATCCTGAAAAGTCTTTGAATACAAAATATAGATATTTCCAGGCCAGGAAAGTCCTTGAAAATCATTCAGTGACAATAATGGTCCTTGAAAATGCTTGAATTGTCTAACAACTGCACCACTAGAAAGTAAATTAATTGTGTTTATAAAAATAGTCTTTTTGAAAAAGTAGGATGGAATTTTTTAAGTAAATTTGTTTGTAATATTCAAAAGTTGTCATTTCTGTAAGTGATGTACAATCTGAATACATGTAGGATTAAGTTTTAAAAGGTCTCCTATTTTACCATGCATTGATGTTGGCATAATTTTATTTGCTGCACAAGTTCCTTGAATTTGCTGTAAATGGTCCTTGTATTATGAAAGTCTTTGAATTTCATGTTCAGTTAAGGGTGGAAACCCTGAAATAACTTGATTTTGGTGACAGGAAAGGAACCTTCATGTTTTAAATATACATGTATAATCTAGCCTAGACCTGGAGATACATGTAGTGCTGTGAGGAACCTTTAAATACATGTACATGTAGTTTGGAAGTTAGATTACATGTATATATGGTATTACATATTTAACATTTGGAGTTGAATTGGACCGGTGAAAGAGAGTGAAAATAAATGTTTGTACAGTGTGAACAATAATTATTATGAATAAGTGACAAACTTTTTCCAAGACAGGGGGCTCTCAATTTTCCCTAACTCAAGCCAGGGGTTTGGGGGGGGGGCACCTGGCTTAAAGGCTCTGGGGATAGTACTGGTCTAAATATTTAATGAATTTTTGATAGAGACTTACATGTAATAGACCCAATATTTTTCTGATACATGTACATGTACATCATTTTATATTTTTGGCATTATACATGTAGATATAATTACATGTATATATATTGTATAATTTGAGACTTACACTTTTTGAGAGCCTACAAGACTTACCACATACTGCGGATGAATACATGTAATACCAATATCCTAACTTCTCTAATAATGCTACAATTAGGAGTTGCAGCTACTGTCATCTGTATTCTGTTGATTGGCGATTATTAAAACCCAAATTTTTACTGTCAATTTACTTACACCATTCACAAATCCAACAGCATTTGTCATTTTCTAATAATAATAATAATAATAATAATAATAATTATTAATAATGGTTTATAATTTCATGCCTATTGCTACAGGCTACACATAGCCTGTGGCTGTAGTCGTGCCGCATAACCTATGGAATGCCAAGTGTGACAAAAGTTTAAAACGACTTAATATAGGTTCATTTGCAAATGTAGGTTGAGATATTTAATAAATGTGTTGAAAACTGCGTATATATGTAGTATGTATATGTGGACACCTTGACACATTTGGGTTCTAGTATCACATATATATGGGGGGCGTTACTAAAACACGAAACGCGAAACAACGAAACAGAGGGATTTTTGGATTATTTTTTTTGCAGAGGGATTTTTTTACCAAAACAAATATATTTTTGCACCATTTGTTTTTCTGGTCGAAACGGCATGTACTTTGTATTACTTTTAATTTTATATTTGTTTGTACAGCATGTAGTTTGTATTACTTCTATATTTGTTTGCTATTCATCGTCATTGGATTGAGAGTCCCGGTCACTTCTGAACTTGAGTAACTTAGAGGTCGGACTAAATCAAAATCAAATGCCCTGCAAATAGCCTTATAGTTATACGTCTCAAATATTAATTTACTTTAAAATCCCTTCTGTAATTCTGTCGCGAGTAGTTCACTGTCTTTGACTTGTAATTGTTGTAACTGAGTTGTCGGTCGAAGAGGAATTCCCGCTAGTGTGGCTGTGTCTTTCCATTTTCGGCAACTGCTTTCGCGGTAGAGCTTCATAGACCAACATTTGAAAGTGCAAAACTAATAGTACATAACAATCACATATGGACTTTTCGCGCTGGCCGCACACAGATATGGACCTGATGTGATTGTTATGTACTAGTGAGCAGTCCACATGTAATTGTTATGTACTATTAGTTTTGCACCTTCAAATGTCATAGTCCTCAGTGGCCGAGCGGTTAAACGCGCTTAACTTTTGCACCCAACTCAAAGGGTTGTGGGTTCGAACTTCAAAATAAAAATACCACTGTCGGAGATCCTGTGTTCTTTTCTCTTTCGATTTTTTCTCTTTAAATTCAGTTTTGCTTTTACCTTCTCATTCCTTTTACGCTGGTCTCTTTGAGGATTTTGTATTCCCTTACAACGAGTTTGCTAATCGTAAAACTGTGGGTATTTTCACTCCAGTATACACAGTCACAGATATTTTTCTGTTCCTTCCTTCCGTATCATAAATTAAACTGACAAATACTGACTTTGCATGTTCAGTATTTGGTCTACGAAGCTCTTAAATCCGGAGATTCATTAACCACAGATTACCGCGAAAGCAGTTGCGACAGTTGCCGAAAATGCAAAGACACAGCCACAGCGGGAATTCCTTTTCGACCGACAACTCGGCTGCAACAATTACAAGTCAAAGACAGTAAACTCACGACAGACTTACTGAAGGGATTTTAAAGTAAATTAATATTTGCAGAGCGTTTGAGTTTGATTTAGTCCGACCTCTAAGTTTCTCAAGTTCAGACGTGATCAGGACTCTCAATCCGATGGCGATGAATAGCAAACAAATATAAAAGTAATACAAAATACATGCTGTACAAACAAATATAAAAGTAATGCAAAATATATGCCGTTTCGTCGAGAAAAAAAATGGTGCAAAAAATATTTGTTTTGGTGAAAAAACATCCATCTGCAAAAAAAATCCAAAATCGGCCCCTGTTTCGTTGTTTCACTGTTTCGTTGTTTCGCGTTTCGTGTTTTAGTAACGCCCTGTGGAGTGGAGGGGGGTACTCCCATATGTTGATTAAATACAGATATATATACACGTATGTGCCGCTGTTCAGGGTATGGCTTTCAAACATTCATTAAATTTAAGGACAATAACGTTGCGCAAAATTCCATCGGAGAGATTTTCTTCGTGACCTTATATTTACACGTCAGAATAATTGCGACAAAAGAGCGATAGATAAAGCTTACTTACGTCCATATTATTCGAAATATACTAAAGCGATCGCTTTTATGTTTTTGTGTAGGGTAGTTAAAAGGTAAAACAGCAACATAAGCTCAAAAATAATTTTCCCCCAGCTTCTTAACCAGAAGTTTTGACAATCCGATTAAAATATTTACGATTTGCCTAATTTTAATATCTAAAATCTTCTGCCATAAATTTCTCCGAAATCCTCTTACAGAAATGTTTTAAATTAAGTACACCTGACGGCAATATCATGAACTATATAAGTAGTGTTGGCTGTTTAAAATTAAACGATCAGTTTTCAAGAAAATCGACTAAATGCAAAAATGACAATGACGCCATTGTGTTGCTATGGTAACCCTGATCTTAATAAGATTAACTTTATCTCAAGCTTTAATCTATCTCTAGCAGATATGTAATGGCCATTATCCCGATTTCTCTGCCACAAAGACGTATTTTGTTTTCAAAGTTGGCCGGTATCGTTAGTAAAAAATCTGATCGATTACTCACGCGTAAACCTACCTCCAGCCATTCAAAATGTCAAGAAACGCCGTAAACGTGACGATTGGTGCAGGGGTCACGTGGCTGACTACGGTTTGCACTTTTTAGACATTTTACGGTTTGCAGTTGAAAACGTGGATCTAAACGTGTCATAATTGTAGTAAACAAGTACATCACTCACCTAAGGTATTCGGGAAGTAATTCGTGAAACAGCTAATGATAAATTTGACAAAATCCATATCCTGGAAATTAAGAAAGAGTTCTTTATTCCATACGAATACAAGGTCAATAGCTCGAAGCTAGTGCCACATATACAGCTATTTCTAGAAAAGGTTGACTTCTGAAAGGTACAAAGATCAAACCACGGCTGGCAACATCAAGACTAAGAAAGACTGTGCGTTAATTGTGGAAGCCTTAATTTATCTAAATTTGAATTGTGTTGGCGTCATTAAGCAGCTTTGAACTCAAATGAAAGGATATTTTGTGTTGCCTTTTCGCGCTTTCCGAAGTTAACCTTTTTGAAATAGCTGCAGATCATTATAGACGATAATATCTCATTGGGAATTAACATTGGAAGTAAATTATTCAAATTAAAAAGTGAGGGCAATGAATGAAAACTACATGTAGTAGACTCAGTTTGCTTACTTCAAAAGTTGCTGACTGTCCAACCTAGAAGCCTAAAAGTGATATTAATTTAAGCAACGAATGAAGAAGAATTAATTATAGCTAAACTGGACACTATCATTAGCTATCACTCGCCATCAGTAGCTATATATGTTGCTCATTTCCACTACCCGAACGATCCTTGTCAATGAGGATAGTCATGATTTTCTGACCACCGTGTATATAAATATCGTCCATATCCACATGCCAGTGAATTAATTAATTGCCTAACGGTACGTTCAAAGCCGCTATATTTGTTAAGAAAAGGAATTCAAATAATCAGGATAAAAATATACGTGGTAGCTCATAGATAAATACTTTGTCTCTTTTTGAACTCCAAAACGTTTTCCAAACTCACTGAATCCCGACAACGTCTCAAATGAGCAAAGAAATGCCATTAATGCGAACGCAGAGGCGTAGACTGCAGAACAGCCCCTTCCTTCGCCAGAAATTATAAAAATAAAGCCGCAGTCCGAGCAAGTCCCGACGCGCGGTGGTGAAATCCGCTGTCTGAGCAAGTTTTGGGGTGTGTTCATATTCAAAATGGGAGATCGGGCAAAGAAAGAAGTCGCGTGGCCAGGGTACTTGACTCTGGGTCCCAAAAATATAGTTAAACTGATTTCTCATCACCCCTCCCCCCCAACACATTGTATATAAATGCTCAGGACTGTAGCATACTTTGGCGACTGTGTGGCCAGTGTCATAGCCTGTGAATATGTCTGACTGTGAAATAGTATCGCTATTGAAACAAAACACTCACCATGTTTGCGAGGCCCGTCTCCTGCATGTCAAATATTAGAGTTATTTTTCTTCCAGGGAACTGCTGTGCCTAGAAATACAATATATAAGATCTTATTAAATCATGAAATACTGTTAGAATTTAAGAGTACTTATCACAAGAGTTGATAAAACATGCATTGATGATCATTTAAAGTACACATCATATCTCTATATAAAGCTAGGGCCATTACGGTTGTTCCAAAAATACCGACCAATCAGCGGCTTTCAAGTTAATTGGAGCATTATATCTGGGGTTGGTTAAGGCCTTGTCCACACTAATGCGTTTTCAAAAGAATACGTTTACGGTGTTACCGAAAATGCATCGATAGATTCGCGTACCCGTCTACACTACCGATACCGTTCTGATGCGTTTTCGACTGTCCACATTTATATATATATATATATATAAATTTCAAGCGGTCTTGGTATTATAAGCTGACATGTCATGTTGCCTTTAACGTCTCCGAACATTCACGGTTAGTGTGACTCGAAAGAAGGGTACACAAGCTCAATCCTGAGCAAAGCGGCCAGAGGTCTACCAGGTGTCTTCATTTAGTCCGTCCGAGACCTCGTGACTTATCCAATTGTATTGCTACTAATAAAAGTAATTCTAAAACTCTTTAGAATTCTAAACTCACATGCTTTTCTAGTAGAAACACTAACAACTTCTTTAGCTCAGGATGTTGCTCTGGATTTTTCTTGTAACATCTCCCTATAAAATTAACTGAAGAGTATTCAAACATCAGCATCTGTACGTATATAAATAAAATTATTCCTCGATACATAAACATCAAGTTCAAGAACATATGCAGCACATCACCGGAGGGGTACAAAGTTAGGATGTATATAAGTACCAGTAAACACTCAGGGGCAATTTGAGATGCAGATGTCCAATTCTTATATTCAGGAAATTCACCTGCTAATATGAAAACTGACCAAGTAAATGAAACTCCTTAGATTATTAATAGTATTTTCTCGAACTAACACACGTTCAACCCTACATTTTAATTTACATTCCCCAAAACAAACTTGTGAAAATCTCACCGATACTGTTTCCTTCCTTGTCTTGATTATGAGGATAAAGAAAGCCTGCTTCAAATAATCTGCGGTCAACTGACCGTTCTGTAAGATCTGTAAATTAACGATAATCTTTCAAATAATGAGCTAATAAGACAAGCTAATGACTGATCATACTTAAATTAACGTGTACACACTACTGAACAGCAAAATAACATACGTTAATCAACGGAAGGGCCGTAGCCACACTCAAAATTTAGGGGGGGGGGGTTAATAATCAGGCTAGGGGGGGCAGAAAGATTTTTTTAAGAAAAGCAAAATTTCGGAAGGGTTGCTAAAAATACTCTTTTGCTCGTTTTGAGTGAATTTTTAATATTATAAGTTTCCGAGAGTATAAAAAATGACAATTTAAAAACTAAAACAAACCGGTATGCATGAACGTACTCTTTTATTCTGAATGACAAATCAATAATAACGAAGAAAAGCATAATAATTCTTTTTTTCTTACAAATACACCAAAATAATTTACTTCCGGTCCAAAATTTATGTTAAACGGCTTTCCATTTTCCATTTTCTGATAATGGAAAATGAAGGACTTGTCCATTAATTTTGTGTTTTATCTTCTGCAATTTCCAAAAGTTATTAATATAGAATATCCGATGAAAATTATTTGTGTTATGTGCTCACAATCCATAAAAACGGACACCAAATTGTTGATGATCATACAAAGTCATGCATTCATTCAACCACATAATAATTATTATTTTCTCTCTCCTCTAAGTATCTAGATAGTACTAGAACAAAACATAATCTGAGACAATTTGTAGCTGAAACGTGTTATTAAATTACGGTACGTAAACTGATTTTCTTACCATTTACTCCAAAAGAATTCCTCCATTTTAAACATTCAACCTGGAAGTTGTGATGGAAAAAGTCTATAGCATGAACTTAGTTATAGTGTGGTTCTGTTTAATCACTGAATTATTAATTATTATTAATTATAATTCTCATTATTAATTATTATTTGTCTGGATTGTCATAATTTCAATTGTACTGATCAATCGGCACTCATATTTAGAAACTCCTGTGTGTAGAACATATGAAAGGAAGTCACACAGTAAACACAACATAGAGCATGATAGAGCATGCCAAAGGACACAAGAATAAACAAGAAGAAAACCCCCTTTTTAAACACGATGAAACCACACATGGAGGAGAACAACAAGAGTACAGTTATGAGTCACAAAGATTCTTTCAAGACCCCTTGACGAGACAAGTACATGAAGGTGTTAGGATTAACAGAAGTCTGAGGGACACTAATTGCAGGATCATGAACTCTAAATCAGAGTTCAGACAGGGTGTGGTACCTAGAATAGAGATCAAGAGAGGCTTAAACAACGCCTAAGACAAAAGACACATCCCACAAGCACCGACACAGTTGTGACACATATGACGACAATACAGCAGTAACATCTACTTACGCAAAAGACACATCCCACAAGCACAGAGACAGACGCGATACATATGATGATATACAGCATTAACAACGACACCTGCATGAAGAGGGCACTACAGATGCCGAAACGTCCAGGAAAGACAAACAACACATACAGATACAGACTGGTAAGTGAAGAAAAAGAAGAAAATGAGAATCACAGTCTGTGCCAAAATACAAGAGTTAGCAAGAAAAAAAAGATTAATTCCCTTATACACAAACAACTAGAAGCTGAACTGTCTTGTAAAATTATTAGCTGAGTTGAGGAACCTATCAAATTGCAATTGCGTTGTGTTGATTTATTATAATCTATTCTATTATAAGGATTCATGCTGGATTCCCAGGTCCGCAACTAAATACCTGTGTTGTGATTGGTTGGAAACTAGGTCTGTGCTTTACCGTAGACTTTCCGCTATACAGATTTGCAGACAGGTAACTCGTTTGTGTGTTTGCAAACATTTCATAGGCAAGATAAAAGCCGTATAATAAGAATCTTAATAACTTCGTTTGGTCGGCCTGTACGAGAGAATTCGCAGAGTCAGTACTTCCAGCAAAATTTTCTTCCGTACAGACCACTCAGTTATTAAGATATTTGTAATTAATTTTGTTTACCACCATATCCAGTATTAATTTATAACTACAAGGCCATTATATATGTAATTATAGATACATCCCAAATTTATATACAAGTTCAATATAAAAGGCAAATGTAAGCAACAGTATATTGTACATTTGGGTTTCTACTGTTACAGTGTATCGACTATAGAATTGTGAACAACTGAATAAAATGAATTAATATTAAATTAAATTAAATTAATTCAAAATATTGTATGGTAACTCCCCCATCGGGGCTTTTCAGCACCATATCAGAAATCGGAAATTATAATCAAATGAAACGCAAATGGGTTAAAACCCTCTACTGGCTGGGAGACTGGCCAGAAGGCTATGTACAGAAGTGCGGCTGGAATCAAACTCGGAACCGCCCAGTTACAACTCCAACGCTCTATTAACCACTCGGCCACGCTGCCTCCCACGTATTTACAACCGTTCAACTGAACGCAGCAGCGATGTGTGTGACACAGCCTCTCATTAATATGTCGCAAAGGTCATTTATTTTCTGGCGCTTGTCGGCAAGATTACAGATTGGCCTCTGGCAGTTCAGTTTAGCTCTAGGCCTTCGCCATCGCTTTTTCATTCTATGTCGTGATCCTTTTATGCACACACTGTTCGGTACAAAATCACTCGTTGCCAACGAGCAGAAACTCGTGAAGAAGTACTCCGTTGTCTTCAAGTTCCTGAGCTAATTCGCCGATGATCGAACTTCAGCAAAGTCATTGCTCCATGTAAAAAATAAACCCCCTTATCCCCCAATCTAGTTGAATGCTACCAGTAATATCACCCTCTTACCAAATGTTATGCCGTAACAATCTCTCATTTGGAATAAACAGAGCAATGCCACACACAATACTATATTTTCACACAATTGTCAGTCAATAAAAAAGTGACGGAACAATGATACGCCCATTTCCACTCTTTTACCATCTTTCATTCAACATTTGCATTTCGAGTAACTGAAGAATACTATGCACATTACTACCCTTTCTCACGCAACAATCATTCATTTCAAGTAAGATAACATGTTTACTACACACATTAGCCGCTTGCAAGAACTTGTCATGCAATTTTCCATTTTGAACAACTGACCAAGCACCAAGAAACAGGATAGCACTAATTCTACTCGAGAGACAAGTGAGAAAAGCTGTGCAGACGTTGTACCCAAGGTACTAGCACCAGTAATTCATTTATTTGTCTTTTCAAGAGATCATACTGTCTAATTTTGAGATCAAACCACAATTGTGGTTTAGAAGAGGTTCCGAGTTGCTAACAGTCTTATATTAGCTAGCGTGCTCTCTAATTGAAGATTGGTAGCTGTCAATCACAGTCACCTTCCAAATAAGGAAATCACGAAAACCTACTATACTCGCTTGTCGTTGGCAATGTTTTAGTTCTGCTTTCAGAAAGTTTCAAGCGTCGCCCAGAATTGTTCTTTTCCATGTTTTTAAGTTATTAAAATAACTAATTATTGTAAATTGGCAGCTGTCAATCAAAGTTCACTGCCAAATTAGGAAGCCTGAAAGTCTGTGTTATTTTCCTAATTTGTTTATAGAACTGAGTTCAGTGGACTATTTAGCGACAAAATATTATGAAATTGTAGCAATCAATCATTGAAAATTTGGAAAATTATAAGGAAATATATCGAGAATTCTGAAACAACTTTTTCTCAATTATGTTTCAACTGTCTCCTATACTCTCTTTGCAGAACCATTTTGTATAAAGATGGGTTTGCTCAAAATTGTTACAAAAAACGAATTGTTACAAACTTATGACGTCTTTTCAAGGGCAAATAATTTAGCCAGTGCTAACACCCTGATAGCAAGGAAAAACCGGTGCAGTCAGGGGTGGAACGAGTAATCATTACGAGGCAGCTAAACGATGATTGGTGCAGCCAAGGGTGGAACGAGTAATCACTGCAAGGCTCTAAACGATGATTGGTGCAGCCAGGGCTGGAACGAGTAATCATTGCAAGGCAGCTAAACGATGATTGGTGCAGCCAG
>JANVCJ010068752.1:0-12992 GCA_026413505.1 Epizoanthus ramosus
CAGGTGAGCTTTCGCGCGAAAACATCATATCTTCACACGTGAAAATAACATGTTATCTTCACACGTGAAAAGATCACTGTTGCTATGGTCTACCTCTTCCAATTTTTTGTTCTGACACGTTGTTTTACTTTAGGACTAAAAAAAACATTAAAGTGAAATGGTTTTGTATTTCATTAGTGTTTATATAATAAATAGAACATTACATGGCCGCTTGGAGATACGAAATTTCTCTTCTCGTGTTCAGTAAAAATATTTTTCAACATTCGAAGAGAAACTTCGCATCTCTCCGTGGCCATGTAATATCCTCTATATCAGTATAAACTTTATTAACTTGGTTAGCTCAGTTCGTACTGTAATTCTGGATCCCGCTCATGGTCCGCGTGCTCCATAAGTTACGGACCTCAAATTGGCTAATCATAATTCGCGAAATTACTCAGCCATATCGACATAATTAACAATTATTACACAAAAACCTGTCGGATATGAGCTGTTAAATAACCAATTAATGCAAACCACGCGGACGGTAATTAAGTGTAAAAAGGGCGATTTTAAACCTACTTCTAGTTTAAGAAACGCTTGCTTTGTCAGTTTGGAGTTTTTCCATATAAGGTCAATCTCATGAATATCACCTCATAACCAAGATCTATGAACCAATCAAATTGCTTGAAATTCAATATTCATTGGGTTGTATCTTTAAATATCAGGTTATATTCACGATAACCACCCATGTACAATTCCACGTTTCAGTCCAGGAACATAGCACGTGCGCTCAGTACATGTCAATGACCACACCCATTCCTATTTCGCGACGCTAAAACAAGAAAAATCAACGCAGGAGAGTGACTGAAGCCCGACAGAATTGTAATTCATTGAGAGAAAAGACTGCTTGAATAAATAATGGTGTTATAAACATCTCTTTTGACGTTCTGTTATCATTCACTCGGGTTATTGAAACAGCTGCCAGCAACAAACCCTACAAAGAAATATCAACAATGAATTATTAAAGTTAATGTCTTAATCGCCTCTAAAAGGCTTTTCCCTTAGCTATAGTTCTAGCTGAACACGAGCACGAGCAACATATTTTTATTTGAAATATTCCTTGTCTTGTTGAAACGTTTCACTGACTGACTTCAGGTCCTTCAGTGCAAGTCTTCCTTGAAAGGGAATATATCTTAACAGTTTTTAGACGTTTCTTCCAAAGTATGAATATACATTATTTGGTCAATGCGCACAAAATGTTTGGCTAAGAGTCAGAAAGTATTCAACACGTTATCTGTAATTTCTTTTCTTAAAATGTTTAAAAAACTATCGTTTCCAACACATGTATTTGTCTTGTGTACCCTATAACTGAAATATACATGTATTTCATCAACGCTAGATTTCGATATCTTGTTGGAAAATAAATAAATTAACTTTTTTGTGTCCGTCGCTGGCCAAATATTGTTTCAATAAAGTAAATAGCACTCCTATAAAGTGGCCATGCGTAGAATAATTTCAAGAAAAATGTTTTTCTTTTTTAATTTGTGTAATCAACAGAGCATATAGTGTAAATCAAGCGGAATTTGGAGTTTGCTTTCGTTTACAGTCAGCCATTTTCCAAATATAGTAAGCATAGGTTGTAACCCGGTAGCAGCTGTGGAAACAGTCTAACACCAGGAGGGGGGTTTCAGTGGCGGCAGATCTGAGATAGAGTCTAGGGTTGAAATCTGGATTCGTGTTGCTGCTGGGCAGCTCTGTTATAACCCTCTGCCCAAGGGCTGCTAGGCGTAGCTCAGTTGGTTAGTGCGCGGCCTTCGGAGCCAGAGGTCCAGGTTCGATTCTCAGTGATCTCAACGTCTGTTTCGACTTCTCTCTGTTCCGTGTAGCTTGAGCTTTAAATACCCTCCAGTTAAAACGGAGCACTGACAGAGTGAGGGAGTAAAGTGCGCACCGTCGGCTTCCATTGATACCAGCCTTCAGAGCTGACGGAACTACTGACGTTAAATAAAGTAACTTTACCTTACCTTTTACCTTTTGCCTCTATCAGTTTCAATGTCCATTGTATATACGGAAATGTTGGTTATTACCACGTATGTCCTAAAAATCTGTCTTTGGAGGTTGCAATTAAGAACTGAGTTGTATAATTGGAAATGAAACTGTTGAAAAAGACACTTTCAGGGTCAGAATGGTAGCTCAATTTCGGAACAGGCACAAACAAAGTGAAAAACTTCAATCATGAAATGTATATATCCACAAAATTAGCTTTTTGACAAGCGGATTTGGAGTTTCATGAAAGCTGTTTGCACTTTAATGAAAGGACAAACCTGCTACCAAACAATTGTTTGCCTAGCGCGGCCGTCGGAAAATCGATTTGCTGCCTCTTCCTTCATTGTTTTGGGATATTCATTGCATGGTTAACTTGCTCAGAAACTGTGAAATGAGAGTCTTGATATGTCGATTCCTGTCTCGGTCACTACATACTTAATTAGATTTAGATTTTCGGCAGGTCATCTTCTCCTGCATGTAGTGATATCAGTAGTTAGCTTCGTTTCTGCTTTCTGGTGTGTTTATCTCCGAGCTCAGTAAACTAAGAACTATAAAGACCTCTACGGTAGCTGTTGTTCGGTATCCAATTCGATGTGCATGCATCAGTGCACTATACCAGTAGGCAAATATAAAGTTCAGATCAAACTGACTGTTTGTTTGGCACTGACACGCTGTCAAAAATATATTCAAAGCCTAGCATTGTGTGGAAGTACAGTAAACTGAATAAATTGTTCCTACACTAAGCTAAGATGGACAATAATTATTTGCAGAAGAGTTTGGGTAAACGCTTTGAAATTCTAACCTGCGATAATAAACGCATTTTCCTACTGATGCATCGAACTATTCATGTTTAGTAAGCAACGCAGACGGCAGATTACATCAATACATATGTAAGCACGGACCGTGTTTGAAATCCATACTGCGAAACAGCTCGAAATAAATGCAGCCTGCAAACTACAGTCTGCAGATTAGCTCAGATTCAATTGTCCGCTCCCCGCACGACTCGGATGTGGTTGATGCCAGTTCTACCAAAACGATATCTGGATCTAATTAATTTCAGTCTCCGAATATGTCGCCAAATGAATCCATATCTCTCCTATACACAAACCCTTCGTTCGCCCAGCTCTCAATAAGTTTTGTTCCTGGGGGGATAAAAAGTTACAGAACCTACCTTGATCTGGATTCCTTTGTAAGAATGAGATGTATCGCTCCCGATTGCTCTTCTGTCCTTACCGTTGAATAACCGAGCTGAGGCAAGTGAATAAATTTTATCCCAGGGGCGGCCCGCTCTTTGAACAATCGGGCCTGGTGTGTTGTGCATGCTGCATGACGACATGTCAACCGTGACACGAACAAAATGGGAACCCTGACTCGTTGCCTTTTGCACGAGTAGTTACGAACTCAAAAAGCTCCCACTTGTTTTCCATTTTCTGCATCACCATATTTAACAAACGGTTTACTCGTACACTACAGCAGTTTACAGCCAACTGCTATGACCTCGTGTTTCTTCTTATAGTCAAATCGCGTTTCATGGTTACTACGGTTGTCACGGCAACCATATAGAGCATCAAATGCACCTTATTAGTTTTGACATTTCATCGTATTTTTCTCCAAAATGAGCACGGTGACTCCCATATCAAAAATTACACTGTGTAATTATGGTATACGAGTAGCCATTTGTTAAATATGGTGGTGCAAACAAATGGAAAACAGGTGGAAGACACCTTAAAAGTATCTGTTATCATCAACATAACACACGTGGAGAGTCGCATTCTCTTCTAAAGTTATATTTTGTTCAACATGCTGGAGCATGAGAAACGGACGGTGCAATTTATAGGGACTAGCATACCACACAAGGCTTTTTTCAGTACATCTGCAAGAGATATACAAGATATATTTTACTAGTGCAGGGTCATTTATATGCAAGGAATAACATGCAGTTGCCTTAAATATTATATCTTAAAAATAACTCTCTTTCTGGCTAACGTCCAGCCAATGGAGTTTCTTCTACATTTACTCCCGATATTGATTTTGTTCGGCTCGGTGAATGACAAGTTCTGTACTGTACCCCCCGGTTGCTCGAAGGGTGGTTAACTGTAACCAACGGTTAGGCCAAATTCAGTTTAAATGAGATCTTTTCATCTAGGAATACGTAACCCGGTGTTTATAAAGTTTTATTGAAGCATTCCTTAGAAACTCAGTTGCATAAACCCGTCTGTAATCAGTCTATAAGGAACTAAACTCAATTATGGGTTAAGATTTTAACCCTGGGTTGGCGTTAAACCATTTTCGAGCATCTGGGAGCTGACCGCCATTTATAAGCAAAAAATAAATGCGGCTCACATTGGGCGGGGCAAACATGCATAAGGCGCTAACAAATCGTACAAAATTCGTGTCCAACCCAACCAACATTAGACGCGGCTTATACTAGACTAGGGTCCTGGCCCAGTTCTATGGGTCTCACTGCTTGTATAAAGCCTAAAGGAGATCACATGTTGTTCGCGTCTTATCCAAGAAGCGACAAGTGGGCATGCATAAGTTCCTAGCAGTTTAGAAGCAAAGCTCCTTTAGCTGTTTCCGACTCGTACTGAATAACAAAAAGTCTGGGCCAAAGAGAAGCAGTTCGTATATTTTAAAATATATACGAGAACCAGTTATGTGACGTAAAAGGAAAAGTTGGTTGCTAAGCAAAGGTACAGCCCCTCTTATTTATTAGTACTAATCAAATGATTTCAAAAATTTCTTGGAAATGTTTTATGTGGACTAAGCAAAGTCGTGTTGGTTAATGACATCACGATTATTAGATGACGCATTCAGTATGACTATTTTTAAAAAGAGAGTAGCAAATGCAATTTTTGTTCAATGATAATGGAATCAACAAAAATTTGAAACATTCTCTGGGAATAAGTTATACAAGGAATTATGTATGAAAGGCATATAGTTTTGTTTAACATTTGTGGAATAAAAATTGCGGAAATCCATAACGTGCTTAAATTATCTTCAGCTTCATATTATTGTGACGTCACAATGATATGGGCCATGATGACATCATCAACCCTACCAATTTTTTCTATTACTGCGAAAAACGTTAAATTGCGTTTATTGGCAAAATAATTCGAATAGCTCAGCTCAACTCTTTAAAAAGACAATTTAAGTAGCAGCCGTTCAAAGTTAGAAATCTGCTACTAGTTACTCCATTCGCCACTCCAGACACTACAAACGATCCCATAAATCATTGCTGCAAATACTAATTCGGCATGAAAGAACAAAACAGCATCAATAGCCTGTTCGAAGTGTGATGTGATTCACATAATGCATCTCCTGATTGCATTGCTTCTTAGACGAGATGAAGATAAAGTAACGCGTATTGTGCCCAAACAATAGCTTGAGAAACACTCTTGATGACACACTGTGTAAAACACTTGACTTGTTGAAGCCTTGCATGCTTTCTGGAATTGGGTAGAGGGGCCAGTCTTTTTGTAGTTTCTGCAGTGGCGAATTGGTGTTCTTCACATCTAGATGTGTTTTGTAAGCGATATAACACCATGAAATAATTCATAAATAATTCAAACGCGTTGGTAGAAATTTTAGCCATTTGTTAACATGCGACAACGTTATTAGTCATCTGGACCAAATCCAAATACGGTATCAGAATCAAACCATTCCAAATTCTTTTTCTCTTCCTTCTTTTTTCGTATTGCTGGGTTATGGGCTTTGGTAACCTTGCTTGAGAATGGAGTTTTGCGGGTAGCAGATACAGGTTCTTTCCTGTTTTTCCCCTGCAACAGGATATGTTTAAAAAAATAAATAAAATTCGCAACTTTAAAGTCACTTGCTACAAAGTTAAAATACAGTACTAAAATACTGATGATAATTGTTTACATAAAGAGCTTTTGCTGGTGTACACGTATATATCTTTATTAGATGTTAGTTACTATACTGCTGTTATGGCCGGTACTTGGCTCTTCAGAGCCACTGATTAAAATCAGCTAAAGTCGTCATTTTAGTAGTTCAGCATTTGGACCAGTTGGAATGAGTTGGGGTCAAAACACAGATATCACGAGATAGAAAAGGGCGATAGAAAACATGGCTAGATGTATCAAGCTAAGACAACTTATTTTGTAAACACAATGACATGGAGTGTTGTAAAACATGCAACATATGCAACATGATAATTATTGATTTACACAAGTATGAAACTTGAGTAGATGATAACTCTTTAGTTCTTACTCTTACTCTTAGTCTTAACGTTAAGATATTGCAACAGATTATACAGGCTTGTTAGAACAATAACATTTTGCTTTGTTTCAGTTACGTTGATACACTTTTTCCATGACAACAAAATGCCTTTAATAATAGCTTGTAAAATGACAAAATAATACAAACACTCAGAATCAGCTCGATATCTTTTTTTAAAATGTGACACTGGCACAGGGACATGCTTTTAACAGTTGTTAAAATATTGTGAGGTAAAAATAAAAACTGTTCAAAAAAGTAAACTCTACAGTTACCTATTTTTGCATTGTACGGTTTTGAAACATCATTACATGAAACCCTGCATCACTTCTCGTGCCATGGGACATAAGTTTTGTTCAACAAAGTGAATAAAAATCCAAGACCACAGACTGATTCATGATATCACTATCTTACAACAACATAATTATCATAATAAGGTAATTAATTAGCACACTAATTTTCGTTTTTGCATAGTTAACACCCAAGAAATGAGCAAATTTAAGTTAAAATAATAACTCTTACCGGAGACTGATCATATAAGGATTCGGGGCTCTTCAGGTCAGGAAACAGTTCTTCGAATTGTTTCATCTCCTGGTCTTTGCTGGCTTCACGTGTCTTTAACTAACATAGAAAAACATAAAAGACGTATATGCGTATACGTATTATATTATGCGGATTAAACTAGTGTTCTTGATGATCCTAAAACTCTTTGTTTGGATACTCGATATAACTACAAAAGGTTTCAATTGTTCAAACTTTCAAAGGTGTAGATTGATTAAAAGGATTACTGATCAGCATCTAGTCAGCTGAAATCTTCCAACAATATATTTTGTAGTTTTGTGTCGGTGTTATTTTTTCATTTATTTCCGTTCTATTCAGCTAGGCACAAAGAGCGACATTTTGCAGTTTTTAAAGGTAGAATCTGATGATCTTTTTAAAAAGGTACTATGGTATGTTTCCAGTCTCATAATACGCAAAACATTGAGCAGCTATAAACATTTCTATCCAATGCAAGTGCAGTTCAAAAATGCAGTTTAAAACAGGGGGATCATTAGCTGCGTTATAAACAACAACGACAACAACAACTTTCTTATACTGACTTAATGTCTATAGGCTTAATTGAATATTTGTGGCTTTACCATTGAAATGATGATCGAACATGAAATCCACATTATAGGAGTAATTAGGTGAATTTAAAAGGGGATTTTGAAGTAGAAACTTAAATGACAAGCATCAAAGTTTTGGTGCATAACTCAAAGATTCCCCAAGATTTATTAACTAAAAGTCTCTTCAAAATAATGAATCTACAACTCCAAGTACATCGCAAGAAATCAGTAACTGAAGTACAATCTTGAGGATATATTTATGCAAGTGTTATACAGTCGTAGTATTCGCCACAAAGCTGAGGTACTACGTCAAAGCTGAGGTACTACGTCAAAGCTGAGGTACTACGTACAATCATTCTTTTTTTCTGTCAGTATACCATAGTTGCAAACTAACCTTTTTCTGTTGCTGAAGCGTTGAAGTGTTGCCTCGGGGAACAGGCTTCAAGGGTTGCCGTTGTTTCTGTGCCGGTGACCTTGCCGTAGACGTTTTGTCTTTTTCCCACAAAGCAGGTTTGGGGGAGTTCCTGACATTTGGTCTTACGATCCGAGTTGGTACCTTTCTGTCTTCTTTCTCAGCTTCCACTTCTTTAGCCTTAATTGCAACTTTTCCCTTTTTCTTAAAATGAACAGAAAAGGAACATATTCAGTAAAAATAAAACAGAAAGGTGTCCGTTTGTTTGTCAAACTCTGCAAGACAAAATAAAACAAAAACACAGTCGCAAAGACCCCACCATACTATACTCCATTTAAGATGAAGTATGGTAAACAATTGCCGATAAAATTATATTTACGGAATTTCAACGATCAATGTTCATTGTTTTTGATTTCTTCAATGAATTACTATTACTGTTTTATATGCTGTTCTGTTTTATACTGTGTCATGTAGTTCTATTTTACATTGTTGTATGTAAAAGGAAAAAGAAAAAATATACAAGGGCAATAATGCGATACTAAATAGCGCGATGCTAATGTCAATGTTTGTGTATATGAACATACATAAGTTGTATATAGATCTATGTAATATTTATTAGTTGATAAGCTAGTGAGAAGGTTGTCTTACGTATTTGCTGTACAGAGGAGCAAAAGGAGACTAAGGTATGCAGATAATAATTAACTATTCGTTTACGCTTTTGATGAAAACAAAACGAGTATTAAAGTCTTGCTCTTTCTTTCTCATTTTCTGATTGTTCTAGATTATAGTATTTTTCTAGTTGCAGCAAGAAAGGTTTGAAAGTTGGTGCTTTTTCAGCAATTCTGCTTCTCCAGATATAATATCTTGCCATGACGAAACAAAATTTAAAATTTTCGTTTTGATGTGGCAGGTCCTAAACTGCAGGTAAAATGTCTAAGTTGTAACTCTTCAGAACGACATTATAGAGTTTTATTCATTTCTTCTATATTATCCCATAAACGTTGTTGTTGTCCTCATCTATTCAACAGAGTTAGCACATTCTTGGTAGTAAATGGAACGCTTACAAATAAAAATGACTTACCTTTGTTAACACTTCTTCGTCGTCTGATGATAAAGCAGGTTCGCCTACAGAAGCGAAAGCCACTCTTCGTTTCTTCATGCTCTGCCCCTGTTGCTTTAGAATTCCTCTCTGATACTGGCTTGCTGGACTACCAATTGGCAATTGGGGTGTTGCATGTCCTGCAGCTCTGGGCGTTCTTGGTGTGCGCGGAGGCTCAGAAATAGGAGTACATGGGGTTTGGGGAGGTTGTTGCTGGGCCGATAGATTTGTATGGGAACACTAGTTAATAACATCTTACTTTACAGTGATGTATGCAGCAAGATCTATATGTCACTAAATAAACCGTTTCCCTCTTTACTTTCTTTGCTAAGCCAAATTCAAAAATACATTTCTTCATGTTGGAACATGTTTCTGGGGCTTATAAAGTACTATCGATTCTTTCCTTGGAATCCCAATTGCTAAACCCAAAATGTCAGTCTAAACCAGTCTATAATGTAATAAATACAAACATGGATTAAAAGGTTAGCCCTGGGTTAGTGTTAATCGGCTTTCGAACAACTGGGCCCAGAAGGGTAATAGGTGCATGCTTGGTGGAGGCATGGAACTCCCCTGCAGATTCTGACATATTTGCCAACGAGGCTTACAAGAAGAAGATAACAGATGCGATCAAGGCACAGTATAAAGACAGTAAAATAAAATTGATACCGACGTAATAAACAGTGAAACTCTCGCAATCATCAGAGAGAACATTAGTCTGCATCGTGGAGTAACACTAAATCAAATAGCTGACCATACACCAAGGGGGTTTTCAGTGTTTGTTCTCTTTCTCTTTGGAATTCCTTTACGTTGAAAGGTACTATTTTGAAAAGAAGCCCACGGGTTTCAATTTGAGAGGAGCTTCTTTTTTGAGATTACTATTGCAAACTCAGGGGCATAGTTTCTTATTGAGCTGGGCTTCTCGATATTAAGCCCACTGAGTTTCTTTTCGAGGTTTTACGGTATTTGAAATGAATGTCCATAAAAATCACAATATCCATTTTGTACTATATTCAACTGGCATGACGCCCGTACTTTAAACTACTAGGGCTTTTCTAGTTTTTGGAGTTCCTATAGAAATCAAACATCCGCGAAAACCCGAGAAAGTACACAAATCTAGGACGAGCTTTCTCCATCAAAATTCTAACGAAAAATGCAGACTAAGTTTAAATTTTAAAAACTACTACAAACCTGTTCTTTGGAACGTTCTATTGCCTCTTGAAGGTCTTTTAGCTGGACTTTCTGTTGGAATGAAATATTCATTTGTGTTAATATTAGTTTTTGTTAGAAAGCCTTCTTATCGATAGCAATAATATAGTAATAACAATATTAATAAAAATAATAATAATCACATATATTTGTAGAGCGCTTAAATCCATAAAATGTCCAAAAGCGCTGGGATTTACAATAATTATAAACTGTAATAAACTAAATGTGAATATGAATCCAAAAATGCTCTACTTTAAAAAGGAAAAATGAGTATAATAAGGTATTAATTAGAAAATCCTGTTTAAAAAGATAAATTTTAATTCTCGATTTGAAAGTCCTAATAGAATTACAGTTCCTGATGTCTACAGGGAGACTGTTCCAGACCTTTGGAGCTGCATGCAGTTATAAATGCATAATCTCCAAGGGTGGTTTTGGATTTGAAGCGGGGCTGGTACCGTCACAGACCTTGCTTGTATTTGCGGAGGTCATAGCGACCAGCTGTTTCAACAGATAGGACAGAGCAGACCCATGGAAAACTTTAAAGGTCATAAGAGCAATTTTGAATTGAATTATAACGGAATGTATTTTCTATCCTCTCTTAAAATTGTAGATTTCATACAAAAAAAACATTTACTTCCTTAAACTAAAACAACAGTCACAATTTTGTACCTTTTGTTCCAAGTCTTTTTGAAGTGCTGCAAAACCCCTGTCTTTTTCGTCAATTCTTTTTACCAGTTTGTCCTTTGTACAACAAAACAAATAACATTAAACATTTGTTATTCAAAATAATCAAGCATAAAATCTAAAGAAAAGAGAACCCTATTTATTCTAACCAGCTGTCCTCCTCCTAAAAAGGAAACATTTTAAAATTGAAATAAACGCCCTTCTTCCCGCTAAAAATAAGAGCAATACAAAGGAAATTATGAAGTACATGAATAAAAGCGATTAAAGATTGGACTTTCTATGAATCCGCTCCTTGAAAGACAAAAAAGGACTGCACGTACACGTAGACTTTTCAGCCGTCAACGAGCTTATGTTTTGGATCCAGGTTGTGTTCAGTCCAATTATATAGAAGTCTTCTTTGTAGAGAAATGGAATAATCGCCTCTCTAATAAACATCTCCTCTAACAATGAGAAATAAATAAATATAAATATGGTAACAGTAGAAAGAAACTTACGTTATTAGACTGGGCAATCTTGAGCATGTCTTGCATTTCCTTCAACTGTTTCTTCACTTCTCTAACTTCTTTTTTCTGAAAGCGGTGAAAATCTTTGACATCAGTCATCTTATTTCTTCTAATAGGGAGACTGAGACGAAAGACTATCTTAGAAATTCTTCAAACAAACTAGCAACTACATACACTGGCGGTTTCAATTTCCTTTTCAGCATTTTGTCGAAGGCTTAGGAGTTCCCGTTCCTTTTGGGCTACAATCTTCTCATTCTCCACCTTGTAAAAACAATGATTGTACAATATGTTTAGACAATGATTTCGTTTCTAAGCATAAACCTCCAAACTAGGTACAATTTCCTTCTCGGTTTGTCTTTGTTACAATAATCGATGCACGAGAATGAAAATGCCACTTCATGTTATCAACCATCATCATTGGGTACCTTCCTCGTGTACGAAACACAAATTGTCGCTATTGTCTTAGGTGTTAGTTATGGTTGGGTGACTCTATATATTTCTTTCTTAGGGTCCCTTTACACGAACCCGGGTTGGCAGCCAACCCGGGTCAACTCACCAACTCGGTCAACCCTTCCTCAGTGAAACATCTGCAAGTATTTACACGAACCCGCCGTCTGACCCGGCTCAACCCCGGTTGAGTTTTTGCGACAGTAAATTTGAGCATGCACAAAAGTACTTTAACAAAATCTCCCGCGCTTTGATGTTTTTGCTTACTTATATTTATTTATTTCTTTATATATCATAATTTACAAAGGTTTCCCATCGTGTGAATATAGTGCAGTGCATTAATCAAATGAAATTAGGTGCTATTACATGAATGTGCAAGTAAATAAAAATCAAACTTGAAGTACAGTGGTCCAGAAAGGCGGTCAGAGCAGATTGCTTGGATAAGATGCCGCCAAAACGTGTCCAGTCAACTTCTGCAACTAAAGTAAAATTTCAGTGGTCTTCAAGAATGACCGAGCAGCTTATCACGTTTCTCCAAGCATACAAATCGAAGATCGCCTCACTGTGAACTTGCATTATCGTTCTCTGCTGTTGCAATAACATTATCCACAAAATTCCATGCAATTGAGCACAAGCACACAATAAATAATGGATAGCGGACATCATCACAACAGCGAAAATTATCGACACCAGTCCCGACCGAGCAAAAGTATGACTTGACCAGGGTCAGACTCAACTCAACCCGGGTTGCTTCGCATGACTGGAAACCCGGGTTCATGTAGTAAACAGATGTTTTTCATAGCCCGGGTGGTTACCTGACCCGGGTTAGCTTCTAACCCGGATTCGTGTAAAGGTATCCTTAGTTTTCGAGTATGACGTCGTCTGTGTTCAGCTGTGTTCAATACACGAAGAAACAACCTAATAATTGAACTGATGGCCGAAATATTGCTAACAGTTCATGACAACGAAGCAGGTCAGTCACGGATAAGAAGCAATGGCATTGCGCTCCTATTCTAAGTTATTGGTCGTTAATTACCGCTGTAAACACCAGTTATGGCAAACTATACTTATCTTACAACTTAGAGCCTTAACACGCATACATATGGCAATACTCAGTAACTAATTTAACGAAATATTGTTGTTGTTGTTGTTGTTGTTGTTATAATTATTATTATGGTTATTATTTTTTTATTATTATTATTACTATTATTGTCATCATTAGTATTATATTGTTATTATTATTATTATCATTAGTTTTATTATTATTTTTTGGG
>JANVCJ010068763.1:0-12991 GCA_026413505.1 Epizoanthus ramosus
AACTTGGGGGGGGGGAGAGAGAGGTGGGGATGAAGGGCACATATTGACCAGCCAGAAAAACCAACTGCATACTTCCATGTAAAAAGACAACGGTTCGTTCTCAGTTACCATGGAAACCAACTTACATCATAAACTTGTTTCTAACGAGGTCATAGCGGCGTGTTTTGGAGTTAAACGCACTGCCGTGGTCGTTAATATGTTGAGCATTATCGTAGCGATGAAGATCATAGCGCCCTGGTCCAACTGGGTTCTGTAGACAAAAACAAATAACAATGTGCAAAATGACAGTCTGCATAAAGGCGTCAGGCACAAGCTGAGAGAAGTGATAGGAATGACACTCGCAATATATTAATTCGTTAATTCATTCATTCACTCACTCACTCACTCACTTATTCATTCACTCATTCATTCGTTCATGCATGCATTCATTCATTCTCTCCGACATTCATTCATTCATTCATTCATTCATTCATTCATTCATTCATTCATTCATTCATTCATCCATTCATTCGTTCGTTCGTTCATTCATGCCTCTTTGTGTATTCATTTATATATCCATCTCTCCGTCCAACTACCCTTCTGTCAATCGATCTATCCAATTGTCCACGCACAATTCGCCACTTCAGAAACTACAAAAGGAATGCCCCCCGTCCACCCAAACGATCCCAGAAACCAACACTGCAAATGCAAACTTTGACTGAAAAAACAAAACAGAATCATCTGCCTGTACTAGTTGTGATGTGGTTCACATAACGCATTTCCTAATTACACTGTTTCTTAGACGAGACAGTAACGCCTATTCTGCCGAAACAATTAGACTACAAGTAATATAATATTAATAGCCGTTCTTTTCCCTCCGTAATCCCGTCGGGAGTTGGCGAAAAAAGACGCGTGGACAGACGAGAAGGAGAGAGTGTAGAGCATGTACAGCTTTTATTTTCGCCAACTCTCGATGTACTACAGAGGGAAAGGAGGGACTATACTTGTAGTCTACGAAGCAATAGCTTGTAAAATCCTTTTGATGGGAATTGATGGACATCTTGGTGTGGACGATTGTCGATCCTTTCTAGCTTCTGGAGTGAATAATTGAATCAACCCTCCATCCGAACATTGCTGGAATATAATTTACTCTGTGTCTTACCTGGGCAGATTACATGTATGCTGCATGGCGACACTGCCTGAGATTGTACCTTGTCTTGTTTCAAGTTTCAAGTTTTATTTATTTGTCAATAGATTATAATAAAGGATGAAAGAAGCTTAGTTTTAAATCTTGTGTGTATAGCAGGCACGTGCACGAGACTAGAAAGTCTACGTGATGGACTAGAGTCTGTCTTATATAAACAGCTTGTCGCAAATTTGTTGGAGCCTACTGAACACTCATACTCATCACTCTATTCACTCACAATCCATTCTTTATAACCAGCCAATTAGGTACCTACCGTGCTTCCAAGAAAGAATTTCTTCGCATGTCTGTCCATTCTCTCCGCCGAGGAACCAAAGCCGGGTCTCTTTGATGCCTCAGGTTTACTGAGAAATTTGGGCGAATACGAGCCAGGTCCAGGGTCGCCCTGTGGGGGCAGTCAACAAGATAAATATTCACGAAAACTAGACTAGTTCATGCATATATACTTAACGTTTTGATCGATAAATTATAAAATAAGTAGAAAATTGACTAATTACAAAGAAAATAAGCAGCCCCAAATCCCTGATGCAAATGTCCCAGGCTCAATTCTCCCGCCCCAAATAACACCCACATTCCCTCTCCTTGACCTAAATAACTTACACGCTCTCTCATCTCCGCTACAAATATTTTAATGTATTCAAGCACACCACATACTAGCCGAAACTTCGTTGGGAGAGAAATAATCTTGGCTTATCCATTTAATAGTGTTTGGCTAACTGTAGAAGTCTGCAACAAACGCTTTTTTATAAAAACAACAAACAGCCCTGTCGTGTCAGACATTGTCGGCTGGGTAAGCCGCAACCTCGTCGACAGGGTCTCTTAGCGTGCGCTAAGAGACCCTGGGGACGAGGTTGGGTAAGCCGTAGGCTGAGGGGACGAAATGTGATTGCTCCCAGTCTGCCACGCCAGGGAGTTGCTAAACTGACCTCACTTGATGTAGTCACGCTATCAATAAATGTCCGGGAATCGTCGGATATTGAACCTAACCCAACCCTAACCCTAACCCTAAACCTTCGCCTAAACCTAACCCTAACCCCAACCCTAACCCCAACCCTAACCCTAACCCTAAGGTACCCGAACTTGACTTGACTACATCAACCGAGGTCAGTTTAGTGACTCCCTGCCAGGGATTGAACCCAGGACCTCTATAGTTCAACCCTGACAGCGATTCCATTCCAGACTTTCTATAATTGTCTGGTTAGACCGGCCTTTCTAAACTGTTCCATAGCAGTCGTTCCATAGATATCTGGTTGGACCAGACCTTCCAGATTCTTCCATACTAGACTTCCTATAATTGTCTGGTTAGACCAGTCTTTCCAGACTCTTCCATTCCAGACTTTCTATAATTGTCTGGTTAGATCGGCCTTTCTAAACTGTTCCATTGCAGTCGTTCCATAGATATCTGGTTGGACCAGACCTTCCCGATTCTTCCGTACTAGATTTTCTATAAATGACAGGTTTGACCAGACCTTCCGGACTCTACGATACTGGACTTTCCATTAATGGCTGGTAAGACCAGTCTTTCCAGACTCTTCCATCCCAGACTTTCTATAATTGTCTGGTTAGACCAGCCTTTCTAAACTGTTCCATAGCAGTCTTACCTATAAGCAATGACACCAGCTTTTGGTTGACGTTTGAAAAGGTTAGTGCTGTAAATTAAATATAATTATAGATCTGTTTATATCTTCAACTGTCAACAGACCCTCCAGAAATAGTGAATCCATCGAAAACAACACGAAAAGATGAATGGATAGGTCGCAAGGTGACGCTTAACTGTGAAGCTGACGGCAACCCTGAGCCGGATTACAGCTGGATATTTAGTGGACAGGAGATCTTGCATCAGCAATTTTCTTTCAAGGCGAATGTGGAATCATTCACAAACTACACTTGTAAGGCAACTAATGATTATGGTTCGCAGAGTGTTACGGTAATTCTTGTGCAAATTGGTAAGTTATTTCTGCAGATTTTTTGACAGTTACTCACAAACAAAACAAACGATTATAAAACGTGCAAACGCAGCCTTAGTTTAGTACGCAGGCAGCTGGATAACGATTAAGACTAGGACACAAACACAAAGCCCTGACTTGGAAATGTGCAAAGTGGACGAATACTTTAAATGGATCGACCGAGATGTAGGAACTGATGCAGTCGCGGAAATCAAAACGCACAACGTAGAGGCAGACATGAGCACAGAAACGGGTGCAGCCGGACAGGTACAGACAGAGATGCAAACATAAACATGAACATAAACACAAACGACAACACAAGACTTAGAGGTAGGCACAGTAGGGGCAGATACAGATGCAGATGTCGCCACCACGCTAAGACCCAAAGCAGGCGCTGACACAGGCTCAGATGTAGTCAGTGAGCACAGACACAACCCAGGCGCAGACATAGATGCAGTTGTAATCAGAACACACAAACAGATATGGAAACAGTTGCAAACCAGGCGTAGGTACAGACGAAACCCAGGCGCAGACATAGAAGTAGATTTAATCAGAGCAACCAGACAGATATAGGAACAGACGCAATCCAGGCGCAGGCACAGACGGAAATCAGGCACAGGCACAGACGAAGACGTAGTCAGAGCGCCCAGACAGATATAGAAACAGACGTAATCCAGGCGCAGACATAGACAGACACCAGGCACAGACACAGACGCAGATGTAGTCAGAGCACGCAGACAGATGTAGACACAGAAACAAACCAGACACAGTCACAGACGAAGATGTAGTCAGAGCACCCAGATAGATATAGAAACAAATGCGCCCCAGTCGCAGGCAAAGACGCAGATGTAGTCAGAGCACACAGAAAGGTATAGAAACAGATGCGACCAATACGCAGACACAGATGCAGATGAGTTTAAAGCAACCAGACAGATATAGAAACAGACACAACCCAGGCGCAGGTACAGACCGAAACCAGGCGCAGTCACAGACGAAGATGTAGTCAAAGCACCCATACAAATATAGAAACAGATGCAGACACAGACGTAGATGAGTTTAGAGCAACTAGACAGAAACAGAAACAGACGCAACCCAGGCGCAGGCACAGACGGAAACCAGGCGCAGTCACAGGCGAAGATGTAGTCATGCAGAGCATCCGGACAGATATAGATACAGGGGCAAGCAGAACAAACCGTTTGTGATGTAACAATCTAAACAAACTGCTAATTTACAATGAACTACCATAAGTACAGTTAATAATATGTTACTGTGCATCCCTAGGACAACAAATGGCCAAGAAATGGACAGAATCTGACATAGAAGCATCATCGGCGGATCCAGGAGACATTCATTTGATACCCGTATCTCCCCCCCCCCTACAATTTCGTTACATTTTGGCGCTTACTACGTTTATTTTCTTGCACTTACAGCGACCCTCCCTTTCTCAAAATCTTGGATCCGCTCCTGAGCAATATTACCACAATTAGGCGAGTGATAAACGTCCAAAATATATCTTGATTATAAGTAGTATAGGAGGGGCTGAATTACCCAGGTTTTCGTGGCGAACATAATTTTCATAAAACCTGGTGCAATCTTACTTCCATAAAATCCGGAGGAACTAATTGATATAGGGCGCTCATTATTTTATATATTAGTGCGCTTGTCATTTATATGAAATGGTCGGTGAACTGATTTGATTTTACTGTAGTTAACTAGGGGAGATGCCGGAATCTCTAAAATTGACCTTCCCGTTTAGTCGGAATCATGTTATCGGCCCTTCAGTGGCCTTTTGCAATCTGCCTTGAGATATTGAAGAAGGCGTGATGCCGGCATGCGGTCAACCAGGCCTACAGAAGCTCTGTACACACCTAACAATAGTTCATGAAGAAAGGAAGTATATTTTAAAACAATTCAAAGTAACGTCGTGGTAATCAATACCGCGTTCGCCATAATCGTCTGTATTTACCAACATAATGCATCCAGAACCTAGTTTGCTCCAAGAGGCATCAATATCTTTTGCGTCTTTATCTTGAGTTGTAAAGAGGAGACGAATTTGTTGTATTTGCATAGCACCTAAATTGAATTCATCATCTCACCTGGACAAAATGCGCCAGCTGCATGTCCCTTCCAGGCCACCGTAGGATGTTGCTATTAAAGTTTAAAAATACATGTTATTTCAGAGAGTTACTAACAAAGAGAGTTACTTTTGATGCACGCACAACTGTTATATATGCTGTATACTGGTGGGCTTTAGAGGTAAAGACATTGATTAGATACGAATTAATGTTAATTCCATCTAATGTTAGGTTTTCTATTTAATCCTCGCTTACTACTGAGTTAATAACTAAACTAACTGAAAGTATGTGATTGAAAAATAAATTTGCAGTTGTATCATTTCTTAGTTCATTACAAATCAAACTTTTTCAAAAAGTTCAAGTTCAAACACAAAATAGACTCTGCACACTTCGTATGACGTCATCCATTGTCCCGATTCGAAACAAAGAAAACTGGTCACTCCGCATATAACACAAAAGAAGCTCTGTGGACTCCGCATGACGCCAGTCATTGTCCCGATTCCAAACAAAGAAAACTAGAAATTGCGGATGTAACAAAAAACAAGCTCTATGCACTCCGCATGTGACGTCAGCATGTATTGTTCGTGAACCAAATGAAGACCCTGGCAAGGCTGGGCAGGTTCTATCTAGGTCAACCAAGTCATCTACCTATTTCCCCCACCTGCAACAAATATGTTCGTAAAACCTGGTTGAACCAGGTATTCAAATCAGACTACACTTTATTCTTAATTATTTCCTGCGATTTTATGGCATTGGCATTGCGCTAGTTTTTATGGAAATGATGCAGTGCGCCAGATAAATCCGGCTGATTTGTCTCCTACTCTACTACTATTATAAGATCGCCCTGCGTCGCCGGAGATTACAAGCATTCGCTCTAGTTCCCACGCCATCAAAGTGAGTTGGCACTCACCAGGAAACGATGGCAGAAGTCCCATAATAGCGTACATCGTAAAGATTAAGAAGAGACATCAACCTTATGGCAGTAAATGGGATGAAATACCAATCTCTCCTACAAGGAATTACTTTATAGTGAGAGAGCTAGCAAGAAAAAGTCGTTACAGTGTAAGGCTTGGTGCTGAAAATGAGGCTGGCCGGAGCAACTTTGCAGAAAGGAACATAAGTACCTTGTCGGAAGGTAAGATCATCATCATTATTATCATCATCATCAATATAATCATCATTATTATTATTATTATTATTATTATCGTCATCATCATCATCATCATCATCATCATCATCATCATCATCAATATTATTATTGTTATTATTATTTTCATTCCTATTCCTATTCTCGTTCTCGTTCTCGTTCTCAGTGGACATCACTGAGAAAATATATTAGAGGGAAATGTTTGCACAATGAAGAGAGCCCCTTCAACGCCATTACCACAACAATGAAATACAATGAAATGCAAAATGCAAAAATTAGAAGAAAATTAAGTAACAAAGTTATTACTCTGGGTACTCTAGTGGTAGTCGCGCGGAAAGTGAGAAAAGGTACCAATCAGCTTTATTGACATAACGTTTGCAGTATTGTCAAAGCTTTACAACTCGTAACTCGTAAAAATACCCAGTCATAGTGAATGGTAAACCGCCTAATAAGAGGTATATATTAAACGAGTGTGAGTTAAATTATGGACAGAGTTTTACTAGCTTAATTTATGACCCGTGCAAGAAGCGGAAAAAACGTAAACGAGATTCCATAACTTATGGTACGGTCCGAGCTAACAAGGTTAATAAGTTGTTTATTGTATGTCTGATCTGTATCGTAAGTTATAGATTTCAAGTTGACCAATCATAACACGCTAAATACTTAGCCAGATAATAACTGTTGTTATTATCCGTACCTACAGGACCTCCCGATGCTCCAGAAGTGTTAAATAACGATAATATTACCGATCAGTTTTACACTGTACGCTGGAGTGTGCCGGCGAGTGAAGGACACAATGACGTCACCATGTATACAGTGTGGTACAGGGCAGATGGAAGGCGTGGCCAGACAAATGATTGGCACACAGTAAATACAACAAGTGTCATACCAATTTTCACCTTGAAACTGAACTGGTCAACGACTTACAAAGTGATGGTTTCTGCCTGGAATAGATTTGGACAGAGCTTCTTAGATCCATACAATGCATTCAGGATCCAGGTGTCACCAGGTAAGATAAGTATGATCTGAAGGAACTTTCGAGTCTTAAAGATATGACTTAAAATATATGAATATCAGTGAAATGTCCTAATATATAGGGAACACGATTTGATATTTACTTAATTTTTACTGCACACCAGTTTCATTGATGAAATTACCATTTAATACTAAATGAACATAGATTCCAAATGAGACAATAATCACAGTGGCCAAGGCCAAGCCATCGATGTGAAATATGTGATGAATCATTTAGCCGCGGATCCGTGAAATGTAAATCATCGAGAGTTAGTAACAATCGATCGAAAGTTAAGAAAAATAATAACGCAATCCAAATGTCCCTTCCAGGCCACCGTAGGATGTTGCTCTTAAAGTTTAAAAATCCATGTTATTTCAGAGAGTTACTAAGAGAGAGTTAATTTTGACGCATGCGCAACTGTTATATATGCTGTATACTGGTGGCTTTAGAGGTAAAGATACGAATTAACGTTAATTCCATATAATGTTAGGTTTTCTATTTAACCCTCGCTTAGTACTGAGTTAATAACTAAACTAACTGAAAGTATGTAACTGAATTTACTCTTGTGGATAAGGTCTAATTTAAAAATAAATTTGCAGTTGTATCATTTCTTAGTTCATTACAAATCAGACTCTTTCAAAAAGTTCAAGTTCAAACACAAAATAGACTCTGCACACTTCGGATGACGTCAGCCATTGTCCCGATTCGAAACAAAGAAAACTGGTCACTCCGCATATAACACAAAAGAAGCTCTGTGGACCCCGCATGACGCCAGTCATTGTCCCGATTCCAAACAAAGAAAACTAGTAATTCCGTATGTAACAAAAAAGAAGCTCTATGCACTCCGCATTTGACGCCAGCATGTATTGTTCGTGAACAAAATGAAGACCCTGGCAAGGCTGGGCAGGTTCTATCTAGGTCAACCAAGTCATCTACCTATTTCCCCCACCTGCAACAAATATGTTCGTAAAACCTGGTTGAACCAGGTATTCAAATCAGACTACACTTTATTCTTAATTATTTCCTGCGATTTTATGGCATTGGCATTGCGCTAGTTTTTATGGAAATGATGCAGTGCGCCAGATAAATCCGGCTGATTTGTCTCCTACTCTACTACTATTATAAGATCGCCCTGCGTCGCCGGAGATTACAAGCATTCGCTCTAGTTCCCACGCCATCAAAGTGAGTTGGCACTCACCAGGAAACGATGGCAGAAGTCCCATAATAGCGTACATCGTAAAGATTAAGAAGAGACATCAACCTTATGGCAGTAAATGGGATGAAATACCAATCTCTCCTACAAGGAATTACTTTATAGTGAGAGAGCTAGCAAGAAAAAGTCGTTACAGTGTAAGGCTTGGTGCTGAAAATGAGGCTGGCCGGAGCAACTTTGCAGAAAGGAACATAAGTACCTTGTCGGAAGGTAAGATCATCATCATTATTATCATCATCATCAATATAATCATCATTATTATTATTATTATTATTATTATCGTCATCATCATCATCATCATCATCATCATCATCATCATCATCAATATTATTATTGTTATTATTATTTTCATTCCTATTCCTATTCTCGTTCTCGTTCTCGTTCTCAGTGGACATCACTGAGAAAATATATTAGAGGGAAATGTTTGCACAATGAAGAGAGCCCCTTCAACGCCATTACCACAACAATGAAATACAATGAAATGCAAAATGCAAAAATTAGAAGAAAATTAAGTAACAAAGTTATTACTCTGGGTACTCTAGTGGTAGTCGCGCGGAAAGTGAGAAAAGGTACCAATCAGCTTTATTGACATAACGTTTGCAGTATTGTCAAAGCTTTACAACTCGTAACTCGTAAAAATACCCAGTCATAGTGAATGGTAAACCGCCTAATAAGAGGTATATATTAAACGAGTGTGAGTTAAATTATGGACAGAGTTTTACTAGCTTAATTTATGACCCGTGCAAGAAGCGGAAAAAACGTAAACGAGATTCCATAACTTATGGTACGGTCCGAGCTAACAAGGTTAATAAGTTGTTTATTGTATGTCTGATCTGTATCGTAAGTTATAGATTTCAAGTTGACCAATCATAACACGCTAAATACTTAGCCAGATAATAACTGTTGTTATTATCCGTACCTACAGGACCTCCCGATGCTCCAGAAGTGTTAAATAACGATAATATTACCGATCAGTTTTACACTGTACGCTGGAGTGTGCCGGCGAGTGAAGGACACAATGACGTCACCATGTATACAGTGTGGTACAGGGCAGATGGAAGGCGTGGCCAGACAAATGATTGGCACACAGTAAATACAACAAGTGTCATACCAATTTTCACCTTGAAACTGAACTGGTCAACGACTTACAAAGTGATGGTTTCTGCCTGGAATAGATTTGGACAGAGCTTCTTAGATCCATACAATGCATTCAGGATCCAGGTGTCACCAGGTAAGATAAGTATGATCTGAAGGAACTTTCGAGTCTTAAAGATATGACTTAAAATATATGAATATCAGTGAAATGTCCTAATATATAGGGAACACGATTTGATATTTACTTAATTTTTACTGCACACCAGTTTCATTGATGAAATTACCATTTAATACTAAATGAACATAGATTCCAAATGAGACAATAATCACAGTGCTAAATTGACAATAGCTAATAACACACTGAAGAATGGTGAAACGGAAGCACAGCTATAGGGAATATAGTAGGAAATCTTAATGAATTATTGTATACAGCTGCTTCGTTATATGTCAATTTCTTTCAGAGCCATCGCCATCAACTCAACCCATGAGGAGATCGACAACATTATTGGATGTAGAGGAAACTGCTAAAGGTACAGTAGTTCTAAATGTTCCTTTTTAATCGCATTAAAAGATTTATTATTAGCTCCGATCAGTCTTGGAAGGATATGATGCATTTAGAACAATTGCCGTTAATCTCGTGATTCGCGGTTGTTTTCACACATCCTCTCGTGAACAATTGCATTCTTGAATGAACTTTCTTCCCTATATATATGTAGTATGGAATCTGTATTTCGTTTGGGAAAAATCTCATATGGATATTATGTAAACACCACCTAACATTTCAAAACAAAAGAAATATATTTATGGGAAAAATATCATAGACACAAAAAGGAAAGGAACTGTTACATAAGATTAGCTAAGATTATACGATTATGTTGTCGACATCCGCACTCTGATTACGAACGTTGGAAATTCAAAGGTAAACTGTTTTTCGAGAACAATCGAGTTCAATTCATGAACGAGGCGAAAACAATACCAAGTCTCACAGGTACCTCCAGGTAGAAGGAATCAAATGGAAACTTTAAGAGTAAAAACGCTACCTGAGTTGTTCTATAACTGTAGAATGAGGATGTCTTCAGTGTTTCAAGCCATTCGATAAGTGGTGCATATATGATCACTTAATTTTCAATTTATTAGTTGTATAAGCCCTCAACAATAGCTATATAGATTCTAGTTAACCACAACTTATATTTTCTTAGATCATCTTTCATCTCAAAGTCATTCTTGCTTTTGAACGTATTATCACAGATGAAAAAGGACCGACAGGAATCACCTACCAACAAAAACTTCTGATTTACTGCGGAATAGCCGTCGTTGTTCTGGTGGCTGTCATTGCTATAATTGCACGGAAGGTTAGGAATAAGAGAGGCGCCAAACGTAAGTACCTGTGCTGATTGATAATTCAATATAACTCCAGGCAAATGTTTTGTAACCACTGTAATACTATAAAATACAAGGTCATCTATGATATAAAATGTTCTTGACTGAACAAACGTTTTTGATCTACTTTGTCATCATCAAACATGTGACGTCATGTGATAATCTTACAGTATTATTAAAGGGGCTATGTCATGGTAATGCGCATGCTCTCAAGTCATGTCAGGAACAAACCTTCAATGTCATGAATCACAAGTTGCAAGCTCAACAGGATAACAAGAAATGATAAAATGGTTATATATTGTGATAAAAAGTGTCCAGCAAAAAAAGAAAGTGTCACAAGAATCACAATTTTGAAAGCGATATGTATTTAACTTATTTAATGTCTAGCCTGGACCGAAATCAGTAAATTGACAGTTTGTAATCCGTTTAAAACTTCCCCAATTTCGGACTAATCATCATCGCAATATAAACGTACCACTTTATCTCATTTGTGTCTTTTCTATTACGGTAACCTGTTATTTTTAGATTTCATGTGATTTGTTGAGAAATTCGTACATCGCAAAATGCCTTAAATAGCAGTGACATAGATCCTTTAACATGCTCAACATTACCGTGTACACCAATGGTACACGCGTTGGCTGTTACTGTATACGCTTTTTGATATCACTGACGAACACACATCTGCAGTTGGCATTGTTGTCAACAGTCTGTTATTGACTCATACACTGCAGAAACACTGAAGTACTGCCAAACCGAGGCCAATCGGCCAAAATTACAGCAGATGTAGGGAAACATTGCACCTAGTAACGATTTTTGCGGGTTTTTATTTTGGCAACCAAATCGTATCTCAGCAATGGGCTATTTCGACCACTAACCCATATGTTTAAAGACTTGTATAACTTTCCGTCGCTCTCATCTTTGTCACAGATTCATTAGAGTAAGCTGCCATCATTGTCAAAGTTTGTTACTTTGTCTTCCGCTTTTGTAACAAATTCGCAAATATTTAATATGTCTTTTGAAGAGTTTACATGCAAGACTGGTTTACACGAATTGTCGAAAAAAGTAGCGGGCATTTCTCGAAGAACATAATGCACTATTTTCAGATGATGATCAAGAGCAAGCACACAGTTTAGAGGTTCTTCCTTTTCAAACGTCTGCACGAAGTGAGTCTATAGAAAGCCTGCCAACGGAGGACACAAGGTATGAAAACGAAACATATCAGCTTCAATCGGTTCATTCTACAAAATTGTAAATTATCATTACAAATATCAGATTTTCTACAAATCTTTCAAATTGCAAACGGGATCTCTAAGCAGGTACTTTTATTTCAGGTATATAGCTGAATTGTTTTAGTATAAGTGTCAAAGAACTTGGAAATGGCCCGGATGGTCTATGTGATGGACATTTACCATTTTAAAGCTATAATACGAATAGCGTTTGTATTACAGTTTCCAGTAAATGAGCCATTAATTCGCAAACGAATCTAATATCCCAGTGTTCGTGCTCCATGTAGCCCGCCATCCCTGCCGGAGAAATCCTGGGAGTTTCCTCGGGAGCAGCTGAAAAGTGAAAAAGTGATCGGCAGTGGTGCGTTTGGTGTGGTTTTCAGAGGATATGCATGGGACCTTCCGGGAAGAGGCCATGGATGGACCCTAGTTGCAATCAAAGCTTTAGACGGTAAGTGGTGAATGCCTTATTGTCAACAAACGATTTTTGAGAGAATTTTAAGCATCACGTAAATTCAGTTTTGCGCGAACGGCAGGGAGTGCTCACAATGACCTGAATTTAATAATAATAATAATAATAATAATAATAATTAGATAATAACGTCATAATAATCATATTGGAAATAATAGTAATTTAACTGTTTTACTTTTGGTAGCAGATCTGAACGAAAATCATTGCAGAGTAACAGATACGTCGTAATTAAGTTCGTA